>KK117862.1:6579-39353 GCA_000611955.2 Stegodyphus mimosarum | reverse complement strand
AAAGAGTATATTATCTTCTATTAGTATAAAGTTAGTAGAATTATATGTGAATGAAGTAATCCAGAAACATCGAAATCCAATCCCGAAAATGTTTTTAAAAAGAAACTTGAATTTGAATACTGAAAAATAGAAATGAAAATTTTTTAATTGATAATTAATCAATCAATCATAGAAAATAGTCAATAAATTAAGTAATTATCGTCATTGACCGGAAATTGGTTGACTTTTCAAGGGCAAGAAACAAACTGCCGTTCAATTAACAATAATTAATAAATGCAGGGGTGTTTCGTCTTTTACTCAAGTAAGAATTATGAAGCCAAATTGGCAATTTGAGTTTAAACCAAACTTGTAAGTTGAGTTTTATGGCGAGATTAAAATGAGATGAATTAAATTGAATGATTATAAAGAATTCATTATGAATGTTGCAGTTCCGTTAAGTTAATGAACGTTTTTAGAAATCTTGAGAAAATATTGACAAATTGAATAGTATTAAGAAATGTTTTTGCTAAATTAAGTAAAAATAAAAATTTTTCCTCTTTTACTTGAGTAAAGTATCCCCCGACACCCTCGCTTTCATGCATGTTAATTCAAAGCAATTCTTAGAAACATATAAACGTTGCAATCTTTGCAAAATTAATGTAAATAGTTGAAAAAAATGAAAAATATTTATAAAATAAGGTACAAGAAAATGTACAAATTTAAATGTACATAATATACATAAAAGACCAGAATATGAATAACGTTCTTTCTAGTGGGAAGACGGTGAAGTGTTCGCGTCTGTTTTCTTACTCAGAAGGATTTTGGTATGTGATCTGTGATGTAGAGAGCAGTTGTGAGGGAATCTTTGAATTCTTACACTCGGTAAGGTTTGAAAAGCTATTTTTGGAATGCAGGAGGGAAGTGTTTGTGGAGTTCTTTGCGAGTGTAAATGCATCTGTTAAAATTTTGCTTTTATACCGACTAGTGAAAGGAAATTATTTAATTTCTGGATAATTGTCGTTGTGGAACGAGGAAGAAAAGAAGAAGAAGTTATCTTCACTGCTAACGAGCTATTTAGCAAACCAAAGAGTATTGAAATAGGCTCATTTTTTTAGTAAAAGCGGAAGGAATAAGAAAATGCCAGAAAATAATTATTATATATAATGCATGTACTACATTTCTAAGACTAAAGTAGTCTTACAAAAAGGTGATTTCTGTGTACTCTTTATTTTTTATATCCTTAACTAATTGATTTTGCATATAGTCAAGTATTATACTTTCAGTGCCATAAAATTATATTTTATAATTTAAACTACACTAATTTCAAAATTGCAGTTAATCTGTGTTACCCAGGAAAACATTACTCGATGTAAAATGAACATGTATCACTTCCATTGCAACAAAGCGGCCATACTTTAAGTTCTTAAATTTTCTCCTCTTTTACAGATAGTTTCATTATTTCAGTTTTTTACAATAAACATTTTATCATGAATGCACACATATTACGCATTCCTTATCAACTGATTAAAGCAGCGTGTCGTCCCAAATGCGGGGTCATAACCCGGTACTGGGTCAGAAAAGCAAAATGCTGGCTCGCAGGTAAACTTAATGACCGGCATTACACAGTATTAGAGTAACATGAAATTACATTATAGTTTGCCAACAGATGACGTCCAGATTTAGAAATTTAATCTCTGATGACACACGTGATACTGAAACTTATTAATTTATTTCTTAGTTTAATTTCTATTTTTAATATTATTTAGCATGCCACTAAACCATGATTAGACTTGACTGGAGTATGGCAGCAAAGCCAGCCATGTTTTTGTATGAGGGCAATGGTCTTGACTAAAACGGGAAAACTAATCGAACGCCTGATGAAGCAAGTGGATTGCGATATAATTCCGAAACTTAGTTCATGGAGGATTAAGTTGAAATGCATAGTAGGATCACAATTAATTTAGAATTCAAACAACAAAAATCAGCGTTATATTATTTTACTATATTGTTATTAGACTTCTAAATTAATATTTGTTCGGCGTGTTATTTTACTTACGATTATAGTTCTTGAAACATAAATACACAGTAGGATTACAGCTCTATAAATACACAATAAGCCAGTTCTTTAAGTTAGTTCTACAAATTTCTTTGAATTGATTTAAGTATGAGCAGTTTTCAAGGTAAAACGTTTTACGCAAATTAATGGGTGCCGCTCTTGTATAATTGCTGAGAGACTCAGCTTACAGCTGTTAATTTTAATATGATTTTAATTATTACGGTCATACCGCTACCACTGCCTTACTCATGATATAACCAAACCCCCATATATCTAATCCGGCTTATAACGAACTTCCAGATATAACGTACGAAACGCTTAATCCTGGCAAAATTCCTATATAGTACGCAATGTTACTTTATACGGCTATAGCGAACTTTCAAAATTAAGAAAATCAGATGTAACGAACTTTATGCATGTCTTCGAATGAAACTTTTTTGTGTCTTATATATTTTTCCAGAACTTCTGAAAATCGTAATAAAAAATTTACTAACCCTTGAAATGTCTAGAATATTAATATCTATCGACGTGAGGACACAGAAAATACCTTCAGGTTACTGTTCCATTACCTTCACTCTTATCTTTCTCTGCATTCAAAACAAAGGTTATGCGAGACAGTGTAATACCCAATGAGGAACGAAAGCCCATAATCAGCATATTTTAGAATATCATGTAATCTACGCGATTATTGAGCTAAAGAACTTGAATGATTTCTGTGGTTCCATTCAAATCTTTCGACTGAACTGTCAGACAGAGCTCCGCTTAAGGCTAATACTAAGAGCGAAATTTGGAAATTCCGCTCTTCAGGGAAAGAAGAAGAAATTAATAGATTCTTATTAGCTATACAGGCGATTCTTTTTCCCACAGGGATAAAAAAGTATTACAATTGTCAGTGTGCTTTGCTTGAATATAAATTTTCTCCAATTTCTCTTTTCTTAATAAGGGAATTGCATGCTATAGGTCTTTTACAAGATTTAAGATACTCTTTTAAAGCTTACGGAATCTTTGCTTTGCAGTTATAAATTTCTATGAATGGGAAAATTAATGCCTTTTTCAATGCACATTGAAGAAGAGAGATTAATGATGAAAGTATATTTCTTCTTTTTTTCCATAAGGTGAAACTTCCGTATTCGTTTGCTTGACTCTCTGCACTCTGTATTGGTTAAATTTTCATGCGATAAAAATTCATCCGTTTGGCGAGCTATAAACATAAAGCGTTTTGCATTAACGATAAGCTGAATACTGTTCGAAAAATACAGACTACATACAGCAAAATCGATATCTGCGAGGAGTATACTAGTTTATCCAAAGCTATAGGTATTGGTATCAGGTGGAAACCCTGAGACTCAATAATTTTTGCTCATGGAAAAAATTTGGATACGAGAAAAATTTAAGAAAGGCCAAGAATAAGGATGTTGAAGAAAAAATATGGATCATTATTCTAAAAAGCCATTATCAGCCAATATACGGATAAATGCTTGAGATAACGTATAATGAATTTGGTGCGCACTTCTGAAAAATTGCCTTTTTGTGCTCAAATGGCTGGTTGGATAGTTTCTAAAAGCGGTACAATATTTTTTCAGAAAGCAGTATAAGAGAAACAGAAAGCGTTTTGAAATACAATGTTGAGAAATGCAAAAAAATGCTTGGGATGATGTATACTGCTATATCAAAAAATTTACATTTATAGCGTCGATGAAACTGTATTGTTACACTAGATGGTACCAAAACTAAACTTTCAAATTTAAAGACCGAAGGTGCACTGGCGAAAAACTTATCAAAATGAAAAATGACGTTTCCTCTACGTGAAAATATGAACTAGAAGTTGAGGACTTCAAGAAAGATAACAAAAATTTGAATAATTGGTTAATTGAACTAAGGGAAACCCTACACAATTATTTGTCCAAAACGTCTGTATGTGCACCACTTTATCCTTGCACAGCTTGATTCACCTGAATGCCCTCCTACTCGTCCGCTTTAGAAGCTGCGGTGCCACATGCTCGGAGGCTTCAAACACACTTGCATGCAGAGCATCTTTTCCACGTACCGCTTCTTCCGACGTATGATTTGATGACACACCACAGTAAGGTCTCGAAGTCAAGGCTTCAATGGTAATGGGCTAGTGAATTTTGGAACCCACATCCTAACCACTGGCCACGAAACAGTTAACTCAGGTCTTCATCAGCAACAAATGCAAAGCAGGCGGGAGCTATCATTATGATAAATAACCGTGACGATGATGCCTCAATTTTACAGCTGTGGAAGAGCCAATCATTCCATATCTCCAGATAAGTAACCTAGGTCACGAAACCCGAAGAAGTATGTCCCAAGTATGTGTTCTTCAATCATTTCCTTCCATAACTTTCTTCTCCCGCATAATCAAAATCAGACTATTTAGTAGCTTCTTACCGAACAGTTCACAAAACCTTTTCATCGCCTGTGTCATATTTTCGTAGATGTGATTCCGTTCATGGACCCACACACGTATCAGTAAGTGCTCCTCCAAAGTGAAGTCGCTGGTATTTGCCATTGTTTTCATCAAGCATAGAAAGGCGAGACCATGAATTGGTCAACGCACACACTTTATTCTCCTCCCCAGGCAGTCATGTAGCAATCACGTTGAAATTCATGTGAGAAGCTCAGTTGCCATACCAGTAATCAGGATGGGAGATTAATATGTTACCACGGTAATCCTCATCAAATTTTCTTCATGACACCATGCCTTTGAATCCTTTTATCAGAAATCTTGTACAATCTGTTGGCTATTCATATGCTATACTTGAAGAGTACAAATGCCTTGGTGTTGTAATGGTCAGCACGCTCAGTGCGTGTTCGAGGGATCCGTGGTTTGAGTCCCGTAGAAGGCATTGCTCACTTTTTATCTCCCCAGCTTCCAAATAACCTATTGTCTCTACAGCGGCTCCGGAACTAAAAAGGTGGTGGATGATGGTTCTCCACCAGCAGGATTTGGCGACTGGGTCCCTTAATCCCCAGTCACCCTTTAAAATAAGGAGTGTATAAGGTATTTCTCCAGCCTTCTTAGCATGCCTTTGTGGTGTAGTGGTCAGCACGATCGGCGCGTATTCGAGAGCTCCGTGGTTCAAGTCCCGGGGAGGGCATTGCCCATTTTTCACGTCTCTCCTGCTTCTGAAAATCCTAATGTCTCTACAAGTCTTTATTTTTTTATGAAGATAAACAAGATATGGACTTCAAACAGTACAAAATTAGTGATAAGTACTCTGTTTTTCAGACTGAGTTTCTTAACCAGTTCCAGCTTAAACCTTGTTGTGAAATGTACTAAAAATTCTTGTAGTGGTTTGAGATCAATGCGCGTCTTAATATGTAATAATTCTCATTCTTCTCTATAATTATTTCAAAAAATTAGTGTTTCAGAGAAACTTGCTATTGAAATTCGGGTTATTATTCCGACCTTGCGAGGTCTTGATATCGAGATTCATTTTGGTTACGTTTGGGGGAAATTTGGGAATTTTGGAAATGAGAGGGCTGATGCTCTAGCAGAGCTAGCCTCGAAACTTCCATTTGATTTAAATTTCTGCACTCCTGTTGCTCACTAGAAGTTCTTTTATAGAAATGATGCTAGCTACGTATATTTGGAGTAGAGAATATTTGGCCGCACCAAAAGAACAATGGACCAAAAGTATTTCTCACTAAAAGGACATTGGACCAAAAGGACTTTTCCTACAATTTTTCACAGAATAATAGTTGATCAGTTTTCAACAGATTTTAAGGTAACTTAGTTTTTGACTGGACACGGTAATTTTAAAATCTATTTGAAGTAATTTGTACTTCTTTCAAGTGTTTTGTGCAGGTGCGGTAGCGGCGAGGAAGATGTTAAATATATTATTCTTCAATCGTTCATCGTATCCAGCAAAGGAAGATACTCCAGACAGCTTTAAAGCACCTCTCTTTATCTTAGCCATTTATTTTTTCTGAACTTCTTCGGATTAAAGAAATAATTTCTGTTTTTCGAAATTTCACTCTCAGTTTAGAATACTGAGTTTATTTTATTAAGTTTTATTTTTTATTTTAGTTATTACTATTTTAAGCCCAAAGGGTGTTAACCCAGAAGGGCTATTAATTTCGTTTTGGCATTTTGTTTTGGTTCACTATAAATGTCCGTTCACTTTTTAAATGCAGCCACCAAATATTAGAGCCCTGTCTTATATTTAAAGAAATTAAATAATGAAGAATCTGCATAAATGTATGTATGTTTCTCGCATTGTGATAAAACAACGGTACCTAGAGCCATCAAATTTTGAATAACACAATCTTCCACTGAATATGGGCATCTGGAAGCCCGAATTTGGAATTTGAAATTTGTTTTACTATCAATTTCCTATTTTGTAACACTTTACGAATTTTTGATTAACAAACTCAACGATTTCAAAGCGAGCAATGGTAACACTGTACGATAAAAAAAATTTTCACCTCCAGCGCGCGAGACTGTATATCAGAAACGCTAAAGATACCATCATTTAAAAAATTATTTTGCGATATTGCTGTTGAATTGAATTTTACGGTTTAAGCGCGAAGAACATCATATTTAATAAATAAAGGTAACACACAAAACGTTAAAAAAAACCCTTTGGGCGTAATATAAAATCTGAAAGCTTTCAGATTTTTTTTTCTTTATAATTTTTTTTGTTGCTATTGTGTATTTCTTTATTTATTTTTTTAAAGCTGTAACTTAATTGTGTAAACTTCGTGATATACGACGAGTTGAAATTAAAGTTAGCAAATATATATATGTATATATGTTACAATCTTACACTATTACACGCATTTATAGTAAAAATGTAAACGTGTAAAGGGATTTTCTGGCCATAGACTGTTATACGCATTTATAGTAAAAATGTCCACGTGTAAAGGGATTTTCTGACCATACTTCTTTGTCAATCAGGTTTTTTTTCTTATTAATTTTCAACAGTGAAGAAAAGCCGCTCACAGTTAAATGCATTCCAGAACAAAGCGATTACTCTTAGTGCTAAAATTCGTAACTAATTTATTTTTTACAAGTATAAATAAAACGTAATGAAAACGAAATTTGTATCTTGAAGTCTTAGTATTGATTGTATAGTATTAGTGTCATATTGTAAATCAACACCTCTATTTATAGATTTTCTGATGCTTTATTCAAGTTAGTTTTTAATGGTAATGAAAATAATGTAAACTCGGACTTCAAATAATCATAAGGTATTTTCTCTCTCGTTCCAGCATGCCTTCGTGGTGTAACGGTAGCACACTCGGCGCGTATTCAAGAAGTCCAGGTTTGAGTCCTGGCGAAGCCACTGCTCATTTTTCCCGTCTTCAAAAGATCTAATGACTCTGTAAAAGTTTTGAAACCTTTGCAACACTGTATTTTGCAAATTCGTAATAGAAATATCTTCACGGACTCTATAAAATTGCTTCTGGACCACATGCGGCCTTCAGTCGGCCATTTTGAGACCACTGCTTTAGAGAATCATCCTATTCTGAAGCAAATTATCTTTCTTATTAACGCTTATCGTTAAGGTGAGAAAACGTATCCGTTAATAACATGTTATCAGTGTCAATTTTCTAGTGAATTAATTGATGCTGCTCTTTTTCACCGTCATTTGCACTGAAAAATGATACTTCAGTAAAGAAATCCAGTATTTTGTACAGTTAATTCCCGATTATAAATTAATATCGTAATTAAAATCAGAAAATTAATCCAAGTCAGTTTTTTTCTCAAAACGCATTATTGAAATTTTTTATTTTACCAGAATTCTTTTGGCTTTCTCAGCAAAGACCATGATTCAGAATTTAAAGAAACGTAGTTTCTTTTCTGCATTACTTTGTTGTCGCTGTTTCTTAGTACTTTTGGTTTAAGGATAAATTTAGATACTAAATTATTATTTAAGTATTATATTTTACTTTTAAGGAAGTACTCGGTATGCCTAAAGCAAAGCCCACTGCCACTAAATAATCATTTTCATATGAAAAAAAAAAAAAACGAAAGAGTATGAAATACGATGGCACTAACGATTATTCATCTTTCGATGAGGTTCAACAGAAAGAAGAAATTTGCTTTTGCAAAAACAAATTTTTTTTTATTTCAGCGAATGTAAATTCAGAAAGATGATTATTTAATTAATAAGGCATAAAATTAGCAAAACGTTAAGCGTAACATAAACGTGTGACAAGAAAAAACTTAAAAAGTATATAAAAAATTATATTTTTAAAAAACGAAAAAAAGGGAAAAGAAAAAAATTTAAATGTGTTTTGAAGTACGAAATAAAAAATAAATAAAAACAAAAATGCCTTTGTGAAAATAAAGTGAAAAAATTAAAACTTATAAAAATAAATATTACTTTTGTAAATAAGTTCAAAGTGAAAACGTAAAAACAACTTTTTTAAAGTAAAATGCGAGGGGAAAAAATTTAAACTTGTAAAAATAAATATATATATAAAATTTTTCTAAAATAAAAAAAATGAAACATAAAAAAAAATTTTTGTGTAGAAACTAAAAACTAGCAGAAAATACGTTACTTTTGTGTAGTAAAAATGTAAAAAAAAAATAATTTGAGAAATTAAAAACCAAAATTAAATTTGCAAAAACAGAAAATAGGAACTGAAAAATAATAAATATAATTTAGTAAGATGTGAGAAGAAAAAAATAATGAAAAAATATGATTGTAAAATGAAAAGAGAAATTAAAAATGTGGAAAAGCCTTACAGTTAAAAGAGCAAAGAATAAAGTTAAAGTTATAACTTAGAAAAGCCATAAGAAATCTATGTTCTGTAACACTTCAAAAAACAATCATACTGATTGGCAAAATAGAAAGGATAATGTTAAATTGAAACGCTGCTTAAAATACATTCTTTCGCATGCACACAACATTTGGAAAAGCCGGCAAGTTCCAATTTCAATATAGGTGACGTGTGCTCGAATTCTAGCTGTGGGATTGTTTTTAAAACTTGAGCAATTACCCAAAATCCATTCATTAAAAATTACTATATTAAATAATAGAATAAGTTAAATATAAATGACAAATAAATAGTTTTATTACATTAAATAATAAAATTAATTGAAAATAAAATTACTAGTAAATAATTCTATCGATTAAAAAAATTACAGATTAAATGATTAAAAATGCTAAAGTACAAAATAAAAAAATAATGTCACCACCAAACACGTAGTTCAAAAGTTCGTTGCCATAAAAACGAAAAAAAATCGTCGTTGCTACAAAAGGAAACTCTGAAGTATTATTTGAGTTGCCACATGATAAAAGAAACTTTAAAAAACATTACATCATTCACTTTGTCTACGTCACATCCGGTTATATATATAAGATGACGGCGGTTACATCATTTCCGTGTATCACGTGATTCAATATGGTTTCGTTTTAAGCCACGTCCATGTTATAGCGTCGGACATCTCTTTCATACCGCATATTTGGTTTTATTTTATTTAAGGAAATTGCACGTCAGGGGCTCTATGCAATTCCTCAGTGAGCTGGATAAGTTGCTCATAACTGGCAATATCCCAGCAATAGTTGTCCAGACTAGACTAGATAGCGTCGAACGCTGCGAGGTAACCAACGGTTTCTACTGGTATATCTTGCTTTGAATTATTATTTTTAATTTATACGAAACACCAACCATCTCATGCGTTCAAGTTAATCCTTCCAACGACGAACAAATGTTGTCTTACTAGCAAAGTAAGCCCACTGAGCATTTGTGAAATGCATAACAGTACTTTATACCGACCAGTCGGTATAATGATTAGTGACTGTCCGTCCCTTCATAGAAGGCAACGATGGCCAGCTGTTAGGCACTTCTATAATGAAACGGCCACCATTTCCGGCCCTTGTAGTGGCGCAAGGCTAATGGTTATTAAATAAAGCGCCTAGCTATTAAAAAAAAACTGAAAGGTTTCAGATTTTAAATTACGTTTAAAGGGGCATTTTTTAACGTTTAGTGTGTTACCTTTATTTATTAAATATCGTGTTCTTCATACTTAAACCATAAAATTCAGTTCAACAGCAATATCGCAAAATAATTTTAAAATGAGCATATCTTTAGAATTTCTGATACACAGTTTCGCGCGCTTTAGATAGAAAGGTTTTTTTTCCCGTAGAATGCTGCCATTGCTCGCTTTTAAATCATTTCAGTGTGTTCATCAAAAATTCATTAAAGTTTTACAAAATATGAAATAGATAATAAAACAAATTCCAAATTCCAAATTTGGGCTTCCAGATGCGCATACTCGGGTGGAAACGTACGTTATTCAAAATTGGATGATTCTAGGTACCGTTGTTTTATCACATTTGGAGAAATGTACCTACATTTACGCAGATTCTTCATTATTTAATTTCTTTAAATATAATACAGCGCTGCAAGATTTGGTGGCAACAGTTTGAAAAATGATTCAGACTTTTAATGTTTCCAACGTAAAATCGCAAAACGAAAGCAATAGTCCTTGAGGGACAAAGCCTCTTTGGACTAAAAAAATATTAAAATCTAAAGGGTTTCAGATTTAAATTTCGCCCAAAGGGGCGTTTCTTTTTTAACATTTCATGTGTTACGTTCATTTATTAAATATCATGTTCTTCGCAATTAAACCTTAAAATTCAGTTCAAAAACAATATCGCAAAATAATTTTAAATTGAGCATATCTTTAGAATTTTCTATACACAGTCTCACGCGCTGGAAATAAAAATGTTTCTTCTGTACGTTGCCATTGCTCGCTTTGAAATCCTTGAGTTTGGTGATAAAAAATTTGTTAAAGTTTTACAAAATATGAAATCGATAATAAAACAAATTCCAAATTTCAAATTTGGGCTTCCAGATGCCCATATTCACAGTAGGATTACGTCATTCAAAATTGGATGGCTCTAGGTACAATTGTTTTATCAGAATGCTAGAAATATACATACATTTATGCACATTAATCATTATTTAATTTCTTCAAATATAAAACAGTGCTGCAATATTTGGTGGCAACAATTTGAAAACTGAACCGACATTTAATGTTTCCACTGCAAAATCGCAAAACGAAGGCAATATTCAGGGACAACACCCCTTTGGACAAAAAAGAAAAGAAAAAAATCTGAAAGCTTTCAGATTTTATATTACCCAAAGGATTTTTTTTAATGTTTTCTGTGTTACCTTTATTTATTAAACATCATGTTCTTTGCACTTAAACTATAAAATTCAATCCAACAGCAATATCGCAAAATATTTAAAAGAGCATATCTTTAGAATTTTCGATACACAGTCTCGCGCGCTGGAGATAAAATATTTTTCTTTCCCATACAGTGTTGCCATTGCTCGCTTTAAAATCGTCCAGCTTCTTGATCAAAAACTCATAAATGCTCTACAAAATATGAAATGTATAATAAAACAAATTCCAAATTAGGGCTTCAGCATGCCCGATATTCGGGTGGAGACGTATGTTATTAAAATTTTAATGGCTCTAGGTACCATTATTTTATCACAATACGAGAAACATATATACATTTATCAGATTCTTCATTATTTAATTTCTTTAAATATAATTCAGGGCGAATTAATTGGTGACAATAATTTCAAAAAAAATTCGTCATTTATAGTGAATTGACGCAAAATGCCAAAACGAAATTAATAGCCCTTCTGAGCTAACGCTCCTTTGGGCTAATAACGCCTTTACTTCTATTTCAGTGTAATAAAATGTATTATTGGTTACGTAGGTTATTTTTTATGTATTTTGTAAATATTTCGGGAGCCTATTAGTGCAACAGAGACGTTAGTCACGAAAAGGATATTAGTCTCAATTGCATTTTGCGTTGAATCGCTATAAATAGCGTATCACTTATCAGATTGTTGCCACTAAATATTATTGCCCTGTATTATATTTAAAGAAATTAAATAATGAAGAATTTGCATGAATGTATGCATATTTCTCCCACTGTGAAAAAAAGAAGCGGTACCTAGAGACTTCAAATTTTGAATAACGTAGCACTCCACCCGAATATGGACACCTGGAAGCACGAATTTGGAATTTGCTTTATTGTCTACTTCATATTTTGTAAAACCTTTAACGAATTTTTGATTAGTCATCTCAACGATATCAAAGCGAGCAGTGGCAGCCCTGTACGGAATTAAACATTCTTAACTCCAGCGCGCGAGACTGTCTATCGGAAATTCTAAAGATACGCTGTTTTTAGATATTTTGTGATTATGCTATCGAATCGAATTTTGTGTGGTGTAAGGGCAAGAACGTGACATTTAATAAATAAATTTAACAATAAAAAGACAAAAAAGTTTTGTAAAGCCATCTTAGTAAGAAAAGTGAGCACTGATATGATTAACTGAGAAAAGACTGAAAAAAGGAAAAAAATATATGCCAACACTTAACGCTGCATCAGGAATTCTAAACGTATACTGGTATACTACTTTTAAAAATTTTGAAATCTTGCTGTTGAATTGTATATAGTGTATGTGCGAAGAAAATTATTATTATTAATAATAAAGCTAAAAAGACAAAAAAAACTGATTGGTAGGAGTGAGTGTAGCAGCAGACTGCGAGCTCAGCAAGAGAGTAAAAAGCCTTAACAAACTTTTTTGGGTAACCGTTAAAATTTGAAACCGTTCAGATAATCAGATCATATTTTAAACGATATTATGTCGGATCAGTCGTCAGCAATAGCTAACAGTGTTAAACTGATAAAGCGATGTCATATTCATGGATTTAATAATGTGTTTAGTAACGACTTCTTTGGTCAGTGTTATAGAAAACTTCAAATTTAAAATTAATTTCAGTTTTAAAGATGTAGAAAATCAAAAGGTTGTTCTTTATTAAAATAAAATATTCCCACCTGATGAAAATCAGTTAACTATTGATACCTTTGGAAATTTATTTCGAATATCAAATTCGTCAGTCGCTGTAGTTGCACTAATAATATACTGGGTTTTAACGAAAGTTTTCCACCACCGCAAATAATGTCTGCGCAAACAGTTCACATTTGAAAGAAACAGACTTGCTTTAAAACACTGTAATGTGAAATTTGTAAAAAAAATGTCGTTGTCATTAAGACAAGGTGTCTGAAATGAAACTATCGTACCACCAGATTAGAACCATCATTTACTTCCAGTTCTGTTGCAAAACGTCAGCTACACCACATAAAATTCGATTCGACAGCATAATCAGAAAATATTTAAAAACAGCGTATCTTAAGAATTTCCGATAGATAGTCTCGCGCGCTGGAGTTAAGAATGTTTAATTCCGTACAGTGTTGCTACTGCTCGCTTTGATATCGTTGAGATTATTAATCAAAAATTCGTTACAGAATGTCACCAAATCATGCGTACAGCTTTAGGTACTAATGTTGTATCGTATGACACTGCGAAGGTTTGGTACCAAAAGTTCAAAAACAAAACATATGACATTCAAAAAGCACCAGCACTATGGCCGGCCTAGTGTTGTTGATGAGGCCCGCCTGCGAGAACTTGTGGAAGATCAATACGCAATCACTTAAGAGATTGCTAAGGAATTAAACGTTAGTGCCCTGTCTCGTATAGTGGCGCTGTGCATTGCACAAACTTGACGTATAAGTTCAATCGCTAGGTGCCCCATGAAAGTGATTCAAGCAGATAAGGACAGACGTGTTTGGGCCTGCACTAATCTGCTCGAATAGTAACGCAGACACAAAAATTCTGAAGCGAAAGTTTCTGGGCTGAAGTCTTTGAAATATTACCAAAACACTGGCAGAAAATCATAGATTTGTGTGGTGATTACTACACGCTCTAAACGTACTTCTTTTGTATATATGTTACCGTTAAAATATGAAATCCGTTATTTTATAGAATACCTAGTTATTTCATGAAATAACTGATCGTGTCCGTTAAAGTGTAAAACTCTCTTGTATTTCATGGTTTAACTAGTTATTTCTTAGAATAACGATCTGCAACCCGTTAAAATGTAAAATAATCTATCTCATATATCTCGCTTTTTAGTTATAAGGTACATTTACGTTTCGTTTAACAATATGGAATGTTCGTGTAAAACCCAGTGTGTCAACAAAAAATGTTTTTGTTTTAGAAATAACGTTCTTTGTAATTCCAAGTGTCATTTTAGTAATCCTTGTTGTAGCAAATGATTTTATGGTACGTTTCCATAAATACCATTTATACGCTGCATAAATTAGATAAATTGCTTCTTTTCATTTTAATTGTCTATCATTAGTTTATTTATAGAATACCTAGTTATTTCATTTTAGATAAATTGTTTATTTTACACTTTAACTGTCTCTCATTAGTTAATTTATAGAATACCTAGTTATTTCATAGAATAACTAGTTAAAGTGTCAAATTATTAACATATTACACACTTTAACGGACACGATCAGTTATTTCATGGAATAACTAGGTATTCTATGAAATAACTGCATTATATACTTTATCAGTAACATATATATGTTTTTCTAAATTTATTAAGAACGTTTTTTGGTAGAAAACTTTCATTGCAACCAGATACTCAGTCTGTCCCTATTTGCTGAATAGCGATTAAGTCCTTTCGTCCTATTATGTAGCCAAACATTTAAAACCATATTTATTGGCAGAACGAATTCGCTGTTTACTTTTAACATATCATACAAATTATTTTACTTTAAAAAAATACAAAGCCAAAAAAGAATTCGCAACATATTTCTTACGTGAAATAGACAGTTAAACATTAAAATGAATTAAATTCCCCTGAAAAATATAATTTAGGTTTGACAAAGCAGGGAAATAAATGTTTTAAAAGATTATAAAGCAATTAGTTCCTTAATAATAAGCATCTAGGGTATTAAAGATATTCCTGTTTCTTTTGGGGGGAAGGAGTTCTTCACGAATAACAGCCTCCAGTACGAATTTTAAAGAACCGAGTCTCTTTTTTACGCATTGCTTTTAAATAATGAGATCATTAATTGAACTAGAAATATCCATAATTAATTACGATGGTACCTAAAACATACTAAGCTTTGAAATTTTAAAAATAAGACTAATACTCGAAACTAACAAAGACGCTCTTAAACTTGCATCATTACCAAGAAAATTCATCCCTTGATTAAGAAGCGTGGAATTAATGACATAAAAGTTCATTTATTTTCTGTTAGAGTGTATTTTAAACAACAAAATCTATAAAAACAAAAATATCTTAGTTTCACTGTAAAAAAGAATATATATATGTAAAGAAAGACGCAATTAGTTTTAAGTGCAAAGAGAACTGTCTGCATTATGAAAAGCTTCATTAAATCCATCTATCTATTTAAGTTCCTCTATTGTGTATATTGCAGTTAAACATAATAGATAGGTAAATTATCGATTCCAAACTAATGAATATATGAGCAGCGAAGTGAAAGCACAAGGCTATAAATTGAAATGGTCATCTGATCACTCAGTAAAAATACGATCACTTACTTGTACGATTCGCACGATTTTCTTACACTTGCAAGCACAAACGATGAGGAAATATTTTCAAAATTCCCATTATTTTGTCCGCTTCTCATTAATCTATATTACATTAACTATTCTCGTAATTAATTAGAAGTTCATAATCCTTTCATTCAATATACGCTGATTCAACAGTAACACAGACTTTTTTTTTGTTTCATGCGATTGATGAACGTCACACTTCGGAATTTTCCATATCTATTTGTATAAATTATAAACATTAAAAAAAGAAAACAATAAAAAACCTTAACAAATCCTTTTGGGCGACCATTAAAATCTGAAAATCCTTTTGGGCGACCATTAAAATCTGAAATGGTTTTTTACTCTCTCATTGAGTTAAAGGTCTGCTGCTACACTCACTCCTGCTAATCCCTTTGCCCCCCCCCTTTTTTTTCATTTTATCTTTATTATTAATCATTATTTTCTTCGCACTTGCTCCACATAAAATACAACAGCAAAATTAAAAGAAAAAGAATTAAAATTGGACTAGCAGTAGACGTTTAGAACTCCAAATACAGCGTTAAGTGTACCATATGAATGTTCAGTTACACGATATCAATGTTCAATTCTTACGATGGCTTTACAAAACCTTTTTTGTCTTTTTTTTATTAATGTTACGTGTGCTTACTTTATTTATTAAATATCACGTTCTGGGTGCTTACACCGCATAAAATTCGATTCAACAGCAAAATCACAAAATATTTAAAAACAGCATACCTTTAGAATTTCCGATAACAGTCTCGCGCGCTGCAGTTAAAAATGTTTTATTCCGTAGAGTGTTGCCACTGCTCGTTTTGAAATCATTGAGTTTCTTAATCAAAAATTCGTTAAAGTTTTACAAAATATGAAATAGACAATGAAACAAATTCGGAATTCAAAATGTGGGCTTCCGGTGCCCATATTCTGGTGGCTACATTATTCAAAATTTGATGGGTCTAGGTAACGTTGTCTTTTTGCCTTGCGAGAAACATGCACATTTTTTTATTATTTAATATCTTAAACATAATACAGGGGGATAATATTTAGTGGCAACAATTTGAAAAGTGAAACGGACATTTATAGTGAACAGATGCAAAATGCCGTTTCGAAACTAATAGTCCTTCTGGACTAAGTCTCCTTTGGGCTAATAAGATAGTATTCGGTATACTTTGTGGAGAATTGTGATGTGTACTGAACAGAAAAAAAACCGGAAATTTCAAAGCCTCCCGTTCTAGTTGGCTGATCGAAATCTAATGTGTGTTGTTTCATGTCTCGAGCATGGGGCTTAGATATGTGTCAGATTTACATAAATCACAAATCATAATATTATTGATCAAATATTCACTTTTCGACACAAGATCTTATATTTTCTGAAATGATATGCCTATTTTTTTCCATATTTCAACTCCACGTTTCAAATTATGCCAAATAGTCAAGTATTGTTAAAATCGCACTAGCAGTTTTTAGCCTAAAAGTCGAGAAATTTCACAAAGTTTATTAGCCTCGAAACACAATTTTGAGTTTATTCACTTTAAATGTCATCCATTGTAAATCCTTTTTTTTTTCACTTTTCATTCGAATCTGTTGCAATTAGCAAAATCTAATATCACTTTTAAAATATAATCTGTCTGTTATCATACTAAGCTATTTAAAAGCAATAGATGTAATTCTTAAGAATATTATTCTTTTTTAACTTTGAATCCGATTGATTTAATTGATGATACTTCTAATCAGAAACATGAAATATCTTTGTAGAATATTGCTATATATTTTTTTCACTTTCCAAATATACAGATGATATGTAACGCTCCTATGTTAGTCCAAATGTGTATTCATTTAGTATGCTGTAAAATGTTTCGTTTTTTCACGTTTTTATCTCTTTAATCAAATAATGAAAATTCTATAAATGAATGAAATCTCTATAACTAATGAAAGTAATCTATAAGAATTCTATAAGAATCTATAAGAATGAAAAATCTATATCTACATTACACTGTGGAAAAATGGCGGCTCTTAGAGACATCGAATTTTGAACACGTACAGTCCTCTACCCAAACATGTACTTATCGAAGCTCGAATTTTGAATTTGTGTTTTATTTATTTCATATTCTGTGCTAACTTAAAGCAATTTGTTGCCACTCAGTAAAGCATAATATATTTATGTTTTTCAATTTTAGTCAGAAATTTCGTGATTTAAAAGAAATGAGTTGCCACTGCAAAAAATAAAATATCTTTATCTTGTAAGCACTAGTGCGTTGGGAAAGCGGGAGATATATCATTTTTGAACCAAATTTAAACGATCTGTTATTCATTAAGCGCTTTTGTACAATTTACATAATTCTTCAACTGTATAATTATTAATTACTATCTGGACCCGTGAAATTATATTAGCTGGACTTACTAAAATCATCATACATATATATATATATATGTATGTATGATGATTTTAGTAAGATAGATTTTAGTAAGATATATATATTTGATATATATATCTTATGATCTTATGATCTTATTTGATATATATATCTTATGATCTTATCTTATCTTATATTAAAGATATGATGATTTTAGTAAGATATATTTATATAAGAGAATATATATATATATATATATATATATATATATTCTCTTTTATAATAAATGATTTAAGCAATTAATTGGCCGCGCAGGAGTTTAGTTAATTAAATTTGAGAGCAAACATTTTGTTTATCCTTTTCATATATCATCTGTATTTCACCATCAGATACTTTAAATATTTTCGTTTCAAATGAGCAAGCCTTTTGTGTTGCCCCGTTTCAACTAAATGCACATAATTTTCACTTTTATATAGTTTACTATTAGTTACAAGAAATAATGAAAGCAAAAGAAAGATACTGTCGGATTTTCATGAAGTTCATAAAGATTTGCAGAGTGAAAAAGCATACTTCCCCACACTACATCTTTTAATGAGTCCAGATTTTTAAATATGTAAATTTTCAGAAAAATATTCTAGTACTTATGACACTTTTTTTTTCAATTCTTCCAAATTCTCAGTATTTCACTCTGTAATTCTCTGATCTAAACTAGAAACTGCTTAATGTTCCATTCAAAAATTCATCTTTTACTGCTATAGTGAAAATTCATGTGTAGACGATATTATTTGATCCTACGGAAACAAAACTAGAATAAAATTAAAATTTCTAATTTTTTCAAATACGTAATCATTTATACACAGAAGACATTAATGATGTTATTTTAATGTAAATTTCTCTTGATATTTTTACTAAAAATAATGAAGACGGGAATTCTTTTATTTTGATTCTGATTTATCTTTATCTTACATTTTTAGACTAACATTTCGAGTTCAAACAATTTTAATATTTTGCACAGACAATTAGAGAACATGAATAGCAGTAATACTCAATTCAAATATTAACATTTCGAAGACGATGTTATTATTTTCATGTAACGGTAAAATTCTGTACATCACAAATAAACATCAAGAACACGACAGAACGTTTTTACAATCGACTTAACTATGTATAAGATCATTCATATGGCGGTATCATAAAAACAAAATCATTTTTCAATATAAGGTAGAAAAACATTTAAGAAGTTTATTTTATTTGTATTTCTGGATAATATTTTTCATCAGGTATTCTTTCGTACCATAAGTATAAGAAATGATATATGTTTTGAAGAATTGAGGAATTAATTTTAATGCCTTATGTAAAAATCATTACTTATATTAGATTGCAAAATTGTTATTCTTGTTCTTTTGCATAATAGTGTCTGCATCTGAAACAAATTTAAAGTTAACGATATAATTTTGCAACAACATACATATATTACGAGGCTTTTTCTATGTACTTCTTTTAATTTTCTTTAAATGCTAATATGTAATTTCCTAATATTTTAAAATTTTCCTGTTCGTACTATTCTATGCTCAGAAAAGAAATTCGGTAACAAACGCAGGAACTTTTAGCTTTGAAATTATTTTGCACTTGAATTTTAATTTTATTCATTAATAATAAGGATTTAGATTTGTGATTTGACAACATATTAAATACCATTTTTACCAGAAGAGGGAACCAACCATTTGTACTCTTCTCCAAATTTATTTACTTTTAGTCCAAAGAGCCAATTTGCCCTGACGGACTATTTCGTTTTGGCATTTTGCGTTGAAAACTATAAACGGAGAATAACTTTTCAAATTGTTGCCACCAAATATTAGAGCCCTGTGTTATATTTAAAGAAATTAAATAATGAAGAATCTACATAAATGTATATATGTTTCTCGCACTGTGATAAAACAATGGTACCTAGACCCATCAAAATTTGAATAACGTAATCTTCCATAGAATATGGCCCTAATTTGAATTTGAAATATTTTTCATTATCGATTTCATATTTTGTAACACTTCAACGAATTTTTGGTTAACACACTCGACAATTTCAAAGCGAGCAATGGCAACATTGTACGAAAAAAAATTTTTTTTTCTCCGCACGAGACTCTGTATCGGAAATTCTAAAGATACGATCATTTTAAAATTATTTTGCAATATTGCTGTTGAACTGAATATTACGGTTTGAGAACGTAGAACACGATATTTAATAAATAAAGGTAACACACAAAACGTTAAAAAAACGGCTCTTTGGGCGTAGTTTAAAATCTGAAACCTTTCAGATTTTTTTTTCTTTTTAAAATTAATTTGTTGTTTATGTTAAAATATTTTTAATCTGTAAATCTTTTTTCTGATTGTTAGTGTGAAGTTTTTAGATTGCATTTTTTTAATTATTTTTTTAAATACTGATCAATGTCTTAGGAGATAATCGCTGATATTTGCCTATTTTTTCCTATCAGTACTTTTTTTATACACAGGGTGATCATAAAAAAAACATATCCGACATATGAACCCCTAAGAGCCCAGCCGCCCAGCCAATCAAAATGAAATTTCAGATATTGTTATTAGAAGGTATGCGTTCGAGCTTGCGATGAGTTAAAACAACAGAGCTCTCACGGTTTCGGTTAGAGTGAAAATATTCCAAAATTTTCGAATGGCAGTACCTACTTTTTTCCTATGCTAATTGATCAGCGGAATGAAAAACCGTAAATGGTGTTGAAGCGATACACGTATGACAAAAATTCCCGGTTTAAAACATTTGCAAAGAAGTTATTTTATGACCATCTTGTATATAATTTTACATTTTTTACGAGGTAATTCCTACCGACTTTTATTATATACAACTTTGCATTGTTTAAAATAATGCATAAATAAAGCATGTTGCCATAATTATTAAACCATCAAATTTTTAAACATATTTTTAATGGAAACATCCAATGAACTATGATAGATAGCTAGTCTCACTTGTTTAAAACCTATTTTAATATTCTTCACTCATACTGACACGCTCTGATCATATGATACATTCATATTCTTAGTCTTAAATATGGCAGATGATCCTAAGTATTAAATTTTATTGGCATATAAATGAAATTTTAAAGGAACTTGTTTTTTGAAAATCCTCTAAATATTTTATGACATTTTGAATACTTTTTAAAACATATAGTTTAAAATAATTTTAGTACTTTTCTTTTAATTATAAAAAAATTATATTTAAATGAGAATTAAAATCCCGAAATTCTACATTCTGAAAGATTTCGCAAAGTAGTCATTTAGTTCATAAATTTTAAAAAATAATAAAAAGTCAGGTTTAACGTAAATTAGAAATTCAACAAAATATCATAAGGCTTTCTATTTCTAATATATACTGTTTTCACCAAAAAAAACTTATCTTCCCAATCGCTGGTCTTAAACATGTACTTCCAGTCATAACAATGTTTTAAATAAGGCAATGATACGTGTTTCTTATTTTCAGATTAAAAAATATTAGTTTTGTGTAAAATATTAAGACTAACTTGTTATGCGTTCTTTATTATCTATACTTATAATTAGGAAAATTTTGTGCTAGTTATAAAAAATAAAACACTGAAAGTCTGGCATTCGTACGACAAAAATTGTTCAGGATTTTTGGTATTAAAGTTGCGGATCACATTTAGGGCCATACACGAACTGAAGAGCGTACTGTTTGCATACGCGCTAAAGATAAAAATATTAGTTTAGGAAAAGACTTCCGATGTTAAGATATCAAAGAAGTCTTATTCACAGAAAAAAAAATCACGATAAAAAGCTGAAGTTAACTCGTGCGGTCTCCAATCGTTCGGAAAATACTGTCTCTGAATTCGCTTCTGATTAGTCACTGCTTTCCGCCGGAACGCGTGATCGCGTTGGTGTGAACTGGGCTTTAAGCTTTGAAGGGATCATGACATCTGTTCCTAATTAAGAGATGTCCCTGAAAAGAGGTTTTGCAGTAGTTAGTTTATATAAAACTTCATAGCCCTATAAATCCTTTCTTTGAAATTGTTTAATGAATTCATTCAATTTAATGAGTAAAAATAAAAATATATATTTCTAGTCATCAAAAACAGGGAATGAATGGGATCACATTGGTGGATGAGTGGCTGCATCAGTACCTTCATAGTTTTACAATTGTAATGCGTTCACGCAAAGAAAGGAGGCAGCGTATTTCCTTTTTTTTTAAATGTACATGCATTTATCAGATAAAGCGTTCTTTGGCTCAAGTTGAAAGAAAAAAGAAAAATTCGCAGAAGATATATAATATCTAAAGTTCCTGTCCATCAGTCCAACGTTAATGTTTTCAAAAAATGTTCTTAGAGCAAGATTCTTGAGTAAAACAAACAGCCTTTCCTGGCTGCTGCTAACTGTTCCGAGCAAGTTGCTGGCGATTTCAGTAGCAAACATCCGGCTACCGTTTACTATATCTCTCTGCAGAGATATAAGAAGACTCCTGACACAGCGTACAGAAAAAAAAATTTGCTCTTGGCAGAGTTGACAACACAAGAGAGAAAGTTCCTCACTTTTTCATCAACTCTTACTCAGCGACGTTCATCGTTCTTGTTCAAGATTTTTGGGAGTCTCATTTGCCCGAAATTTTCAGAGAGTCTCGCCAGTGGCAAATGCACTCTGATTTTTTGAGCATATAATGTTAAAAGGCGTGCAGAAATGTCCATGAGAATTCCCAGGCTCTGACTTGGGACATGATCCAGGATTCTCTGCATCTAAAGTGGTTGACGACAGGCAGTCGATGAATGACAATACATATATATATATAGATCGGTAGGAATTTCGAAAGAAGGATTCTGACGCTGCAGGTTTTCTCAGGAATGAAATGATGTTTCTCCTCGGACCACTATGAACTGAAACAAAGACTCGAGTACGATACGTGATTGCGGGTCACGTTTCGATTTCCTGAGAATTATTAAGTGATCGTTAAGAAATAAATTTTTCGAGAATTCCAGAGTGGTCGTTAGAAAATACCTGAACATTATGTGCAACGTAAAAACGAGCTAGTTTTCCTTAGTTCTTCCCGAAGGCCTTCTTCCTTCTCCTTAAGCACATAGGCCTTACAGACTTTTTCATATTCAATTAAACTACACAAGCTAATAGCGAACATAAAATTTTAAAAAATTCAACAAACGTTACCCAATGAATTTCCCGCTCTTAACATTTGTAAATATCTAGTTCTGATAAATTTAATTGATCACAGATATTTTCTTATTTAGCAGACCAAAATATACAGTCATTGACCATGTTACTTATCGTAGCCGTAGAATAATTGAATTTTTATCCATACAAAGGAGCGCATTTGCTTCATAGCAGAAAGACAATCATTGCAGCTTCCACTAATTTGGTCAATCCTAATGGAAAATGCAATTTAAACCTTGCTAGATTGCTTAATATGTTAAATTCATTAGAGTTTAGACATTGCTTTCTCTGTCAAAAACGAGCGATGATTACAAGACGATCAGCAGATTTCACAAAAGTAACGCAGAGTTTTAATGTTAAATTACTTAGCAACAAAATCACACATATTATTTTAGATACTAACAAATTATAGAATGCTACAATTACACAGTAGCAAAGGAATTAACAATTTCTTAATTAAAGTAGAGATTTATTTATTTATTTAATTTAACAGTACATTTGATTATATTGCTTCATAATATATAAAATGAAAGCTGTTGCACAAAAAATAAAAGAAGCAATTTGGACTAATATAAGGAATCTTGAAAAATTTGACTCTTTTCTTATTACTTCTTCTTTCAAACTGTTGTTTTGTGTAAAAGAATTGCATTTATCTTCGTGAGGCTTGTAAATTAAATTGTCTGAAACTTGAAGCCTCTTATATTTAATATTCTTATAAGAATCATATTCGTTGTATTTAATTACACAAGTCTGATGCCCACAAGCATCTCCCCCTGCGAAGTCTGGTATTTTCTCGGTCTGTGACTCAAAATGAGCTATCAAATCACTGACGCTTCTTCTAACGTAAAAGCAAGATGAATCGTCTAAATAATCCGTATCGTTTGCTGCTGCTATTTTGTTAGAAACATCCGGTTGTTCTTTGCATTTGTTTTTGCATGGTGTGTTAACTGAACAACAGAAACAAGTTTTAAAAGCATAACTAGAATTAGTCTGAGGAAGCCTAGCTGCATAAGAAAGAGACTTAGTATCCAAAGAAGAAATCGTATTTTGCTGTCTTTTCGATTTATGGCAGCAACTTTTTCGGGCTTTGCCACTCTTTACAAGTTGGCTATGATTTAGGAATTCACTTTCTTTTATAAATAAAACGGTATCTGGTGAACATATAACAAATTCTGGTTCTTTTTCATTATATCCAGAGCGTTTATGCTTTTCGTTATTTTTCTCCGTAAGGATTTCAAGATTTTCCTCTTCTTCAATTTTTTGTAAATAATCTATGCCAGCTGATATTCTTGTTTGACTGTCTGTTTCCTTCATGTCCCAAATCTTTGGCCATGGTGGTTTTAAGTGACTACTAGCTATCTTTTTCAAAGTATGAACATGGCACCTAAAATTTGCCTTGTCTTTTCCTTGAAGCTTTTCTGGCTCACAAACATGTGAAGGTAAAGTCATATCTCGCAGCACCAGTAAAACATCTGTTGAAAAGTGGAAATATTTCTACTATTGAAACCTCGAATGCATAGCAGTTTATTTAAGTATAATTCTCGGTTTTAGAAATTTCAGTAATCATGCTATTTAATGGGATCAGATGCAGACATACGGTTATTAATAATGCTGTTTTTGTTTCATAATGAGTTAGACTAATATTGGAATGAATTTAAATGATAGATACAGCCCACGAACTCACGTTTGTAGTTGAAAATATTTATTAACTTAGAGTGGTACACGTGTTATAGTGTGGATAATTTACACGCACAAATTTTTCAAAAATTACGAAAATTTTTTAGCATCCTGTATACAAATGGGATTGATAAAGCCTGAAAATTGGAAAATGTATTTACGTCTAAACATTTATTTATAAAATTTAATTTTTTTTTCTTTTCACTTTTGTTGCAATCGTCAAGAGTATCATTTTTACACGTCATTCTGAAGACGTTTTGTTGCAGTCAAATCATCAGCGTTATCAAAAGCGTATCCATATATCTTTTTGGTACTGTTCTATTATTGCGATAGGATTCAAATACGACCAAAGGCTGACAATCTGGCGAAAAATTCGGAGCATAAAAATAATCGTCAAAATATTTACGATATGGTAAAGTTTAAGAAAAATCTAACGAAAAAATAATTTAGCAGCTATTCGTAAAATTAGAAATTTATAATGTAAATTAAACAACTGGCCAAAGAAATCGGGGTGAGGGGATTGGGTTAACGACTTAAGATTAACACGGAGAAATGAAACTGCGGATATTATTTAAAATGTCTGCAAACATTTGCGTTTTAGGACGCTCTGCAGCAGTATAAACTCAGTTAAATAAGAATCTAATTTGATATGCTCAGAGCCGTGTTGAAGTTATTTCGCCATTTTAAACTGCCCAATAACTTTCAATATGTGTGTGATGTGCGGAACGTAGGAAAATGTTACACACTGTTCTGACTCCGATAGGATTAATATTTATTTACATTTTTCGCATATCGAATCACACGGATAGAAAATCAGTCATTCATTTTCGATGGCTTAATCTTGCCACTCTGGCGAAAGAAAATCGCACGCGAAGAGTTTCAGATGGCGCTTCAGTAACGCAAATGATGTCGCCACACACTCCCTTCCCAGTGATAGCGTTATACCTCATAATCTGTCAGGTATGCAGAAAATCTCACTCTTCGTCCAGCTTTTGCCTTTCTAGAATGAATGTCTTTGGAAGGATTATTGTCCCTAGGAAGTAGCGATGCGATTTTGGAGTTATCAGCTTCATGTGTCTGAAGATTTGTTGTTACTTCATCTTTGCGACTGATATTTATCGATATTCTTTTCATTTCACCTGAAACTTCCACATCGAAAAATTTCTCAAAACGTTGTTTAACTAAATATAGTCCAAGATATAGTGGTTGAAGAGAAGATGAAATTATGTTATTAGACATGAATACGTGTGAACAATTTGCTAAGTTCTTGTACACGAAAATTGTTTTTTTCATGGCTCGTTGTTGGTGCTGGTTTTAGGATTCGGATGTGACTTTGCAATTTTTGTATAACATTTGGAGAACTCTGAAAACCTCTCCAGGCAAATAGACTACTGTGCCGTACACAAGTTCAGAAGAACACTACAAATATTCTTTAATGGCGGATCGAATGCAAAGAAGAATCAAAGGTAGGAAATCAGTCCAAGAATTTGACGTTTGCAGGTGGGATTTCAGGCTGTTTTTCAATGTTGTCGTTCAATTAAACCATTAGATTGCGGATGATTATTCGTGGTGCTATTAGCTTTGAAACCTAGGTATATTTGCTCAAGGATTGGAAGAGTTGGCCGTCAAATTGTCGACCTTGGTCAGACGTTATCTTTTCTGAGATTCCAAAAGTAAAAATCCAAGTCGCGACGAGGGCATTTGCGATGGAATCTTCAGTTTGGTCTTCCAAACGTACAGCTTCGATCCACCGAGTGAATCTATCGATGATAGAAAGCAGATATCTAAAACTGAAATGTGGTAAAGGGCCAACAATATCGATGTTAAGGTGCTTGAGATTGGGAACTTTGAATTCAGCAGCTGCAGCATGGGTATTGTTTGTGAAGTTTAGCTAGTTGTCATTGCAAGCATGTTCTAGACCACAGCTGACAGTCTTTGTTTATGCGAGGTCAAATGAATCTTTTTGTCATCAGCTTCGTTGTTGCACGAAGTTCAGGATGGGATAAGTTATATATGGAGAAAAATACTTTTACGCGGAATTCTTGAGGAATGTATGGCAGATTAAAATTAGTGGTGGTATCACAGTAAATTTCCTTATTGCTATCCGGGATAGAAATTTGTACTATTTTGAAACTGGAATTTGATTTAAGAATCTTGAGGTCTTCATCCTTCATAACTGTATAATCAATTGGAGCTGGGGTAGCGATGGTGTCGATTCTCAATAGAGTGTCTACTACGATGTTTTCTTCTCCAGAAACGTAGAGTATGTCTTAAGTAATTCGGCAATGTAGTTCAACTGCCGGACTTGTCTTGGAAGGGCTTTATCTAAATTCTGGTGGAAGACGAAGGTGATAGGTTTATGAACACTGAAGATAGTTATAAGGTATTTCTCACGCCTTCTAAGCACGTCTTCATGTCGTAATGGTCAGCACACTCGGCGCGTATTCGAGAGATCCGTGGTTCGAGTCCCAGCGAGAGCATTGCTCATTTTTCATCTCTCCTGCTTTCAAAAAATACCTAATGACTACAGTGGCGCACGAACTAAAAATGGTGGTGGATGATGATTCTCCACCACCAGGATTTGGCGATTGGGTTCCCTAATCCTCAGTCGCCCTTTAAACGCGGGAGTATATAAAGTATTTCTCTCGCCTTCTTAGCCTGCCTTCGTGGTGTAATGGTCAGGACACTCGGCGTGTATTCAAAAGACTCGTGGTTCAAGCCCCGGCGAGGGAATTGCTCATATTTCATCTCTCCTGCTTTCAAAAAATGGTAGCATTGCGGACTAGTGATCGTCCTTTCAGAATGTGTTTAAAATGCTTTACCGCTAGGTAGATTGCAAGCAGTTCTAGATCTTATGCACTGTAATTTCTCTGTGTTGATGATAGGGATCGGGAGAAAAAGCTTAGCGGTTGTTTTTTATTATTGTATAATTGATAGATCACGGCACTCACGGTAGAATCACATGCATCCGTAGTTAGAGTGATTTGCGCCGTCTGGCTGTCGTGAACTAACATTATAGTGGATTTTTGACATCAGTGAAAGCTTTCTGCGCATCTTCGGTCCAAATGAAAAAATTGTTTCGCTGTTTTTCTTTACCTCTTTAAGTAAGATTGTCAACGGTTGTTGTAGTTTGACGCAGTTTGGTATGAAGTTCCCCATTCCCAAAAATCTGCCCAAGCTTGTGAAGGATTCGGGTTTAAGATGTTGTTTAATTATATGGACTTTCGATAGAAGAGAATCGATTCCTTCCATTGATATTTCATAACCTAAAAATTCAACTTTGCTCACACCAAATTTGTATTTTGCAATGTTTATGCACAGTCCACACATAGTTAATGACTCTTTGGAAGATTAATTCAAGATTTTGTTGCCTGTTTCAGTGTCTGGAGAGGCACTGGAGAATGTCGTCGAGATAGCAAGATACAAAGTCTAGGCAGCTAAGCACTGTATTCATAAACCTTTGGAAGGTTTGCGCAGCGCTGCGTAGGACAAACGTCATATAAAGAAATTCAAGAAGTCCGAAAGGCATTATGATGGCGGTCTTCGGAATAGCTCATGAACAAGAATATGTTGGTACGTTCTTATCAAATATATGGTTGAAAAAATCGTTTATCCATGCAGAAAATGCAAACAGTCCGTTAGAAATGGTACTGGGTAACAGTCTGGTACAGTACACGGTAATCACCACATGCAGTCACCGGATTTTTTAAAAGTGAGGTGCAATGGACTTAACCAGCTACTTTTGGATGGTTTGCAGAGCTCTTCTTGCAACATATAATTTCTTGCAACACATAATCGAATTCGTTTTTCGCAGCAATCAATTTTTCTTGAGAAAGTCTTCTGACTTAAAAGGATTACGGGGTTATCTTTGGTTTCGATGTAATGTTGCAGATCATGTTGTTTAATTTTATAATTTTTTTTATGTTAAGTAAGTTAGGAAATTTATTCAGAATGGCTCTATATCGGTTTTGAAAAGTATAGCAATGAGTTTAGGAGTGACGCTATTGTTACACAAAGTAATTTTAATTGTTAATGAGGTGGTGCCGTCGATTAATTTTCTATTTTTACTATCGACTAACCAACTGAAATGTTAAAGAAAGTCTATTCCCACAATAGATAAATTAACATCCGAAATGATAAAAGGCTAGCTGAAGGATCTGCGTAGCCCTAAATCCAGTACTAATAATTTTTTATCATACGTTTTGATTGCTGTACCGTTAGCTGCAAACAGCTCACGCTTAGCTACAATTCTTTTTTCCGATAGTAATCGTGGAATAACCGATATTTCTGCTCCAGTGTCAATTAAAAAATGTTTTGCTGATGGGTTGTCACAAATACATAGACGACTCAGCCGGACCTCTTGACTTTTAGTCGTCATCGAAGGCCGGGGATTACTTTTTCCTTTTTTGAGGCGTGGTATTTGCATGGCGGTGTGCACTTGAACGCTCTGTCGTCAAAGCGTTGACAAAAGTAGCAGTTATTTAGGTCACTGTTATTTTTGGAACGATTTCTTGAATTCAACCTTTATCTTCGCCTTTGTGGACTGGAATTTCTATGCCTATTCATTTCTGCGCTCTGCAGTGTCAAGTTTGATATCTCTTTCTGCAGATCTTCGGCTATAATGTTATCAAATGGTGGAAAAACAATGCGAGCTAACTGGGGTAGATTGGGATTTAATTCCCATATTTTGTCAGCCTTTGTAGATAATTTGGGCAAATCATCGTTGCTTACAGATAAAATGCTCTGCATATTAAGTGGTAAGCGTTGCATCCACAATGTTTTTAAAAATTCATCCGACACTTGCTCAGTTATGCATTTCGCAGAGAAGTTCTTATCACCCAATTCTAATTCGGTCAGAAATTTATTCGTTTTCTCTCTTTCAGAATTAGCAAAAATTTCAATAAGCCTCTATTTAATGGCCAGTTATTTGCCGTTGTCCGGTGGTTTGGTGAGAATATCAGAGATTTGTGATAGTGTCCCTGTTTCAGTAGAGCTGATTACATAATCGTATTTTGTTTGATCAACTGTAATTCCAGCCCTGCGGAATTTGATCTTCAATCTGAAGAAATCATAGTTTTTGGTCGAGTTTCCAAAAGGGAGGGATTTTGATGCTGACCCTGGCGACAGTCCCAGACGTTGCACTAGTTCCGATTTTTTTACTTTCATCTCCTTCAGCCATTGTAAAATTAGGCTTCACGGATTCACTATCTTTTATCACGGCTTCACTATCTTCATTCAGTTTTTTATCTTTTATAGTTTAAGCTTTTTCAGTCGAAGTTTGCTTAGTAAAAACTAGTTAGTTTACTCTTAACACATTTGATGGATTCTGAAAGTTTTCAATAAATTTACAGCCAAATTGTATACATTACTGGCGAAGGCATATTGCAATATAGAACAAAATTTAAAGTCGACTTAACCATTTCAGATGTATTTCAGTCCCACGTACGCTCGGAATTTATACTTCTCAATGCTTAAAAAAATCAAACCATCAAATCTTAATGTAATCCATACGCACACAGAAGCACTGCGAAATCGAAACTGCCACTTTATCCACTGTCCAACTCAGAAAAAAATCTACACAACTTTAAAATGGGTAAGTAGCTACTTACGACGCTATCCATAACATATGTTCTATAACAGGTGAACTATTTATTACGTGCGTATAATGTTAGTGACATCTCGTTATCTTACAGAAACATCGTACCTTCTTTTCCTATCTTACACTTCATAAGTACAATTAGATCACATCTGGGTAAACCAGTGTGGTGTCTGAAACCTAGGAAAATGTTAAACACTGCTCTTACTCCGATAGAATTAATATTTATTTACATTTTTCGCATATCGAATCCGAGGCCAACGTGATATACAAGGCCCCAGCGCGAAAAGCAGATTGGGAGGTCACGTGATCAAGCCAGGCTGACTGCCGACGGTCGCCTTCAACTTTGCACCGTTAATACTCGATCGTTTCTATGCGGCTGTTACAAGTGGCTACGTTTTTTTAAAATTACCTTTTTTTTTCTCTTTAAACTAATACTTAAGCAATAATGCACTTCGCATGAAAAAATTTTAACACTTTTAACAGAATTATTCTTTGAATTAACTTTTTTTTTAACATTGTGCAATGACAGCACAGTGTATTTCTGCTATCTTTGTTTTTGCTGAAAACAAATTTTTAAAATAATTTTCTTATATATATGTACAAGTCTGCCGAATATTTGGTCAGTCTTTTTTTTTTTCCTTCCTGAAATAGATTACTGATATTATTTTGTTAAATGTTATTTCAGATACAAGAATATTTAACTACTTAAATGCAAGCTGAAAACAATAATTAAATATATATATCAAGGTATTAATACAGACACGAAAACCCAGCATGAGAAGATAATGAAACGAATTCACTATCATAAATTATTATGAATTGGTTAGAACTTGTTTCATTTTCCCTGGAGATTCAAATAAGTTAGGACCAATTACAATAATTAAATATTTACCTAACTGCTTCACCCTAATTTTCATTTATCAATTTATAGCATAATTTATGCTATCCTCCCAATTTTTCCCATGAACTGTTTTCAGTTCGTAATTTTTTTTTTCTAATTTCAGAGATAATTATCATCAGTTTAAGTTAGCATTAATACATGAAATATTTAGGTCATTGGCTTCTTGATTTGATCTTCAGTTATCTGTGAGAAATGCTGAATGTAAACATTTAAGTGCACCTGATGAGAAATTATGAATTTTATTTTGAAACACATTAAAAGCACACTGATGTAGGCTATGTATATTTTTATTCCAGAAAAATATTTCATACATTACTTAAGAAGACATAGAACATCATACTTCTAAAATACTAAAATACAGAAGAAATATAATTAATTTTCTAACTTAAGAACAGCAGCAAAATAAATCCACAAAATAGTACTGAAAAAACTTTAAAAATAAATGAAGCAGCTGAAATAAAGCAAATTTACATAGAAAAATATAAATGCTTTATTAACATTACATTTACTAATGTTTAATCTCTTTTGGCTAAATTGTAATAATGTAGCCTAAATGATTAAATGTCCATGAAGGTAATATTCTGTTTGCAATATCTGCATTTGAAAATTTCATTTCACATGTGTATGCAGCGCTAAATATTCCAAGAACACCAAATCCATATTGATATTGTTTCAAAAATAATAAGTCAGGTTTTGAAGAGAAACTTTTGAAGTAAATTAATGAGAATTTCAAAACTTTGAATGTAATTAATATAATAAAAATTAAAAAAAATACATCTTGCTCTGTGTTCAAAAAGGTATGTGCCAACAAAATAACAATTGAAACTATTGTACAAGGCAGCTAAACAGTCTTCCAGGCAGAAAAACCATATATTTTTCTTCTGTTTCCTTCATCCCCTTTTGTTTAACTGTTGTTTAGTTTTAGAAGAAGTAAACTGAATCAGAAGAATATCTACCAATCTTAGTGATTACACATACATAAATACCTTTTAATTTGAATGTGGAATAAACTCACATGTGGTTTCTTAGACAAAATAAAGTGATACAGGATGGCACTTACTGCAAAGAAATTGTTATTAGAGGGGGGAAAAAATTCTAAATAGGTTATTAACTTTTTGAGCTTTTAGGAAAAAAAATTATCAATTTTTCTTTCCACATAATTAATAAGAGTACCAAGATAAAATCTAACTTTAAATAACTGTATACATTCAATACATTTACTGCATTATAAATCACACTTTTTTTAAGGTTGTGGTATTTGAATCCTCAGATTGCATAATGTGCAGAAAGATTTTAAATTCCTAATTTTGAAACTTTTTTTCATTATTCAAATCTTTTAAATCCTATCCTTGGATATAGTTAAACATTTTAATTCAAAACTTTGGATTGCCTAGTTTTCCTTATGCGCAGTATAGAGGAATTCATTTAAAAAGAATGCGACGACAAAATCAGTGTTATCACACATGTTGGCTCGAAGTGCAACACTGTTTCAATATAACATCCAACAAACTCTGCAGGATTGTTAAGTAATTTAGTATACTGCACATCAATAAAAATTTTTGAAATCTCTCAAATCAT
>KK117861.1:145603-174090 GCA_000611955.2 Stegodyphus mimosarum | reverse complement strand
AATCTCAACCGGAATATGAGCATCTGTAAGCCCAAATTTGGAATTTGGAATGTGTTTTATGATTTATTTAATATTTTGTAAGCAGTTATGAATTTTTGATTAAGAAACACAACAATTTCAAAGTTAGCAATTGCAACACTGTACGAAAAGGAAACATTTTTATCTCCAGCGCGCGAGACTGTGCATCTAAAATTCTTAAGATAGGCTGTTTTAAATACTATTTTGTGATAGTACAAAACACATGGTATTTAATAAATAAAAGTAACGCACAAAACGTTTAAGAAAAGCCCATTTGGGTGTAATATAAAATCTGAAAGTTTTCAGTTTTTTTTTTTTTTTTTAGGAATTAGATTTAATGCATAGTTTTAGATCAGTTTTGCGATTCAAATTTACTCTCACGGTATCAATCAAGATTTGATTTAATAAGAATATACCTAATCCCTCTCTTCTGTCCATGGTTACAAATATAGCTTTAAAGATTACAGTTATTTAATGAGATAATAGATTTTAAGATAACTCCAAGAGAAATCAGTTCTGAGGAAAAAATATTAAGTAAGAAATTCCGAAATTTTTTAAGTACATCATTTAACTCAGTAGTCTCAAAATAGCGGCTCCGAAGGCATTTTACGCTGCCTGCGAAGATATTTCACTATTGCATTTGTTGCAAAATTTTAGTTATTTGAATTACAGGTTTACATTACTTTGAATTCGATATGAGTAAAACATAAGTTTTTAATGGATGCTTTTCTTAAGCTTTACAAAATAGTTGAAAAGGTTATGAGAAACTATGATGCGTGAAGAAAAAAACATATGATGAATAACAGGTGATTAACTTATTAGCAGGTATTTGGCTGCAGCAATTTTATGCGATACTTCATGTAAATACTGTCCGGGACATTCTGCTGGATTCCTGTTCCCACTCGTCTTCGACAACTATTTTTCATACAACTCTGGTAGACTTCACGGATCAGATCGCCGTACCACGCTGGAGAGAAAGACGGTTATTGTGTACGTCGACAACTAGAACGACACACACCCCGTATATAGTGTGAGGACACACAGTCCTCAACCGCCCAGTCGGCATAGCGGTTAGGAAAGCCTACTACGGTAGCTAAGGCTCGGGTTCGAATGCTGAGGGAGGCATGGATGCTTGTAAATATATAGTCTCGTTGCGGCATGAGGGTATTTTAAATATATGACGAGCCGAAAGTCCTGTCGTGTGGCTTTGTGACATAGGAGAGTGATAGCAGACCCTCGGACAAGACCCCGGTATGCTCTCCCTCAAAATTGGAATGGAAATAGAAGTCCAAAATCCTAGATGCTTTGGCAGCCATTCTTCCATGAAATACATGTACAAGAAAAACCAACATTACAATCTTTACACATTTCTTGGCTTCCACTGTGGGATTATGTAGCTTTGAACGTTTCACCTCTTCATTACTGCCCAACCGCAAGGGAGAAGGCAAATTTCCCAACAGAGTGCTGTTTATGGTTTAGGAAAACGAGCGTTGCAAGAAATCTTATTTACTTATATATAAAACATATTAGTATAAATAATGTAAATCATAAATTCATATATTTAATCAGCTGAAAAATTATTCCAAAAAATCGCTCATTACATATATATACATATAACATTTATTTCGCCTTCAATAGTTCATTGCCTTTCAATATAATTTACGCATTCTTCCAGAAAGAAATGTAATAATGTTTTGAAGTTCGGCATAATTATAAATCTGGCTTAATTCCTCTATTTATGAAATAATTTGTTTGAGAAATCACAAGCAGTATTCTAGTTATAAATTTTATGAATAATTATTGTTGAATGTAATTCTCTGAATTAAAATATTTCTCATTTTTTTTTAAAATAATTTATCCCTTTAAGTTAAAAGCAGCAAAATATTGAACTCCGGTTACAGCTTTTGTAAAACTTAGTACATATGTTTAAGAGCGACTGAGCCCGGCTAGCTCAGTCGGTAGAGCACGAGACTCTTAATCTCGGGGTCGTGGGTTCGAGTCCCACGTTGGGCGCCACATTTTTAACGCATACACATATATATTTATTCTTATTCATTATAGAGTAATCTCGGGGCTAATAATGAAGACCATTAAGTACGACGAACACTAATTTATTAATGAATTAACACATAGAAAGAAATAAAATGTAAGAGAGTTTTAAGTTACATAGCTCGCGCTGAGCTTTCAAATTCTCCACTAACGTTCGTTAAGTCACATGACTGTAAGAAAAAAGAAATGTTTATAGTTTTGTAAATCACGCATCACGTGACCGAAAAGCAGATGCGCCGTGTAAAGGATGAGTCACTCCATCTGTTACAGTGATAAATAATTATGATTTTAAGCCTTTTGTAATCAAACAAGTTAGGCAATTAATAATTAAGTATATAATTTATCATTAAAAATGAAGTGCACATTTTATATTATATTATAGGGTATCGTTTAATTTTCTAACCAGTTATTTTAATTACTTTTCCTATCAAAACCTCGTTTCATTTCCCTACCAGAATATCCAGTACGTGTGATCTTCAAATTACTTGAGAAGAAAGAAGCATTTAAAGGAAAGTTTTGGAGGGTGAAATCAGAGCGTGTTCTTCCTGCTTGAAACCAACTTTTGCTTTGATTCTCTTGGGGTTAGAATTCTGCGGAGTTTACTTATTTTTGCCATTAGTCTTGTTTAACCCTTTCCGTCCCAATTTATTTGTTTGTTGCAACTAACTTGATTTTTTTATGTACTCTTGGTAATTATTACAAAGAACTAAAACATATCTTTTTGGCTCTAGTGTAGAAACGTTTCCTTAAAAGCTATCAAAAGGGCTACCAAATTTATATTACTTTAATGTCATGTAACAGACAGACAAGATAAATAGAAACACTTAACACATTTTCAAAAGAATTTAGATTTATTTTGTGTTTTGGAACAGGACTATCAACCCAAGAGGATGGATGCTTTTTGTGGCCGAATTTCTAAGGCAAAATGGGGCCTTTCGATTGGAGAAAATGTTGTTCAGTTTTGGCGATGAAACCCCATTTCTGGTTACCATGAAAGTCTTAACATGGTTTTAGCTTCTTGATTTATTAAAGTGAAAATAAATCAATGTGCACATGGACAAAGTCAAGGCAATGTGCAATGACTAAAGTTTGTACAATTCTCTGATGTCTTTTTAAGTGAAAATAGGTCGATGTGTACATGGACACGGAATTTGTAAAATTCTTTGACTTCTTGTTTTGGTTTTGTGTAGCGGCCATCATGAAATTGTGCCCTAATGGCGCCGATCTTGGCGTTAAAACGAAATCGCCAAAAAGCAAGGGGCACCCATTTGTAAACTTTTACCATCTTTTTAAGCATTTTATTTTAAAAGGGGGGATTCCAGAGGCCTGGGAAAAATACGTCCCACTGAGAGGTAATGGTGGGACATATGTGTCCTTTTAGTACTAAATTGTTGACACATCAAATAAAAAAATCAAAAGAAACTATTTTTATTTTCATAATTTATGTGTGATAAGAAGAAAAACAATTTTTGCACAGTGGTAGATATTGTAGTGGTAAGGTACCATATTGTAGTGGTGGTCTACCACATTGTAGTGGTAGTGCATGGTCTACCATGCACAATTTTGTATTGGGGATGTTAGAAATGAGGCTTACTTCCAGTGGGACATGAATTACAATTAATAGTAAATTGATGCGTGTAATTCCTCTAGGCTTCTTTAAACTTTTACTGGGACTTATAATAACCGATTTGGATTGAAACTGAAAGTGTTAAGCTGACTTCGAGTCAGAACCAGCTTGCGCCATAGTTAAACTGTCAAGCCTTCAGGCTATATTTCAGTTTTTAAGTTACTCACTACCTTTTAATTTAAACCAAAAGTTTTATTTTTGGCAAGCACGAGTTATAATCGACTGTTTAACTTTATTTGAGTTAATAAAGGATTCTTTACAGCCTTCTGCTGATATTGAAATATTTTAAGGAATTGGTGATAATTCTTCAATAAGCTTTCAGCCAGAGAATACCCGACGTTACAACATATTTCTACTACTGATTAATAACATATTTAATTGGGTATTCAAAGATAAACATTTTTCTCAAATTTCTGCATTCTGGCATTTTTATCGATTACAATTTCATAATAGTTGGTTCTTCGAAGATTTGAATCTCGTTTACAAAGCAGCTATAAGGAAATCGAAAGGTGAATTAAGAACATTACTCCAAGAACCCTGCAACATTTTATTTACTTTAATGTTTCTTTATAAGAGTTAGACCAAAATTTACGGTTTTGACGTGTGTCTCCCCAGGGATAGCAAAACAATCATTGAAAAGATAAACCAAACATGTAAGTAATAACCGTTTCTGAAAGAACAAATTCAATACGCTACTAAAAACTGGCTTTCTTCTTGTTTTTCTGCCAAAAATTGACTTAAATAGGTGGACATTCTTGAAAATATTTCTTTCAGTAAGAAGTTTTTTTATATATATATCTGGTAAAAAGATTGAAACTGAAATAGAAAAAAAATTTTTTCAGGTCCTGAAAAAATCGGGAAAATGAAAATAACTAAAATTGGATGAAAGTCTAAACAGATACTTTGTTTCCCTCACTTAAATAATACTATTCCAAACTCTTCTTCGTACATTGTAGTACAGCTTTTAGCATTTTTCCTTCATTATTGAAAATGTTTGTTGTCTGTCACGATTCCAAGTATCCTTTGTGAATTGTTTGTTTTGTTTCATGTTTATACCTAAGATATTATTTTTTCCTCAGACTGTATCATTTCTTCCTTTCCTAACATTCTATATACTAGTATTTATTCTAAAGCATATATTTATTTTTATTAACCAGTTATTTTATGTTAAAGAGATTTTTTGTCATTCTCGCTTTCTGTTTTTCTGCCAAAATGCTGATTTCTAATTAGAAATTTCTATCAATATTCGAACGAGGTAGAAAAAGATGGTATTTAAAGGAAGATTTTAGCTTGTAGAATCAGAGCGTGTTCAGCTTCCTGAAGGCCGCATTACTAGTTGAACCTCTTGATAGCAATTACCTGCGGCTTTGCGTTATTCTCTCCGTTACGCCGATATTAGGTTTGAACCAATTTGTGCGCAGTCTCTCTGTATAACTGAGTTGAAAATCAATTGAGAAAAGTAAATTTTAAACTATACATTTTTATTATCTTGAAGCACTGTTAAGAATAAAATTAAAAAGTCTGATACATTTATTATGATGAAAAATATAACATTCTAAGGTATTTCTTCCGCATGCCTTCGTGGTGTAAGGTATTTCTCTCGCATGCTTTCATGGTGTAGTTAGTGGTCAGCACGCTCAGCGCGTATTCGAGAGGTCCGTGGTTCGAGACCCGGAGAGGGCACTGCTTATTTTTCATCTGTCCTGCTTTAAAAAATTACGTAATGTCTCTACAGTGGCGCCCGAACTAAAAGGGTGATGAATGATGATTCTCCACCGCCAGGATTTGGCTACTGGGTCCCGTAATCCCCAGTCGCCCTTTAAAAGGGGAAGTTATTTCTGCATAAATGTTTATTATTAAGTTTGTAATTAAGTTATTAAGTTTATTAATTCATTACGTTTATTATTTTATTACTGCATTTAAGTTATTTCTCCTTTCTTCTTAGCATGCTTGGTGGTGTAGTGGTCAGCACAGCAGTCGCGTATTTCAGAGGTATGTGGTTCGAGTCCCGACGAGAGCATTGCTCATTTTTCCTCTCTCCTGCTTTAAAAAAATTGCTGATGTCTCAAAGACATTAACATTAAAATTTTGTAAAATTTCTGTTATTATAAAATGAAATGTTAACCGCAGTAATATTTGTGCGTGTATTCAGACTATCAATTTAATCGTCATTTCTTTCATTACCTATTTTGACAAAAAGTCATGAAAAAAAACTGTAAAAATCAAGGTGTAATCAAAGTAGTAAAACAGTATTGAGAACTAGAGTTTTCTTTGAATGAGAAAAGGTCAATGTCGATCTTGATCCATTGCATGCTTATCATCAAAAAATGCATTTCAATATTTGCGTTTTAAGTAGAAATGCAATACATTTGTGAAACTCTGAAATGTAATATTCGCGAAGCGATATAAACTAGAAAACGAAATTTAAAATCAGAGGCGTACATTATATTTCAGTTGCTTTTTTCTCTCTGTATATGGATCGTTTATGATAAGATTCATCTTTAACCACATCATTTATTTCAATGTTGTGTTAGGAAAAGAATTTCTACCATTTCTTAAAATAGCTTATTACAAAGTACATGAAATAAATTCTTCCTTTTTACTGGGTTAAGCGTCTGGGAAGATAGCTGCACTGGACGCTACTAAGACACTAGTACATTTCTGAAGTTAAAATTTTCGATACATTTTATTAGCCGTGACTTGTAGATAATGTAACATAACATAGGAATAAAATAAATTATACGTTTTACTCTCAACTAATAGGAATATCTGCTTATTGGTATGCAGAAATTGAAGCATAAATAAAACAACAAAAGCTACGTAAATGTGCCATACAGTTAAGGTCGTAACTAGAAAATAACTAGCCTTCTGTAATCTGTCACTTTAAAAAAAGAACTTCAAGGTCTTTTCACTTTCCTTCAATTACGATCGTAACGCACGTAAATTACGTCTAAAGGGTCGTTTTTTTAACATTTTGTGTGCTACCTTTATTTATTTAATATCATGTTCTTCGCACTTAAACCATAAAATTCAGTTCAAGAGCAATAATGCAAAATCATTTGAAATTGAGCATATCTTTAGAATTTCCGATACGCAGTCTCACGTGCTGGAGATAAAAATGTTTTTTTCTGGTCAACGCTGCCATTGCTCGCTTTGAAATCCTTGAGTTTGTTAATCAAAAATTCGTTTAAGTTTTACAAAATATGAAATCGATAATAAAACAAATTCCAAATTTCAAATTTGGGCTTCCAAATGCCCATATTCGCAGCAGGATTACGTTATTCAAAATTCGATGGCTTTAGGTACCGTCGTTTTATCACAATGAGAGAAACATACATACAGTTATGCATATCTTTCATTATTTAATTTCTTCAAATATAATACAGGGCGCTAATGTTTGCTGGCAATAAACTGAAAAGTGAAACTGACATTCAGAGCGATTCGAAGCAAAATCGCAAAGCGATATAATAGTCCTTCAGGAACAAAGCCCCTTTGGACTAAAAAAATGGGACAGTTCTCCCGTTCTACTGGGCCGATTGACAAAATTCAACTTGCATTTTTCATGCCTTAAAAGCGCAACTTAAGATATGTCTTAGATTTACATATAACAGTGTTCTAACATAGGTATTTTGACACAAAATCGGTCTTTTCTGAAATGGCATGCCAATTTTTTCCATATTTCCATTCTACAACTCAAATTATGCCTAAATATTAAATTTTGTAAAATTTGGTGAGAAATTTACGTAGAAATTCCAAACATCATCTTGGCACATGTTTTTCAGTTTTCGACAAGAATAAATCACTTAGCGAACTTCTTAATATATGGCAACCTAATTTTCTTTTCCCTTTTTACATTCTATACGTGGAAAGGAAAGAAATTTCGAAATGTAAAAAGGAAGAATCAAATAAGTTCAATAAAAAAGAGAGATTAGTAAATATATACCAAATTTAATTATCATCAAGGAGCTAAAATTTTGTGCGCTAGTTTTTTAAACACTACTCGTGCGATTTTTACAAAACTTGGCAGTTTGGCATAATTTGAATCGTAGAATCGAAATATGGAAAAAAAATTGCATGTCATTTCAGTAAAAGTCCGATTTTGTCTCAAAATACCTATGTTAGAAAAATGCTATGTAAAAATCAAATACATCCTAAGTCGCGCTTTCAAGACATGGAAAACGCAAGTTGAATTTCATCAATCGGCCCAGTAGAGCGGGAGATATATAACTGTCTCTTTTCTTTTTTCGCAGTGTACAAGTCATTCTTCTTTTGTGCGCTTTTCACGAAGAGAAACACGTTAAGCGGAAATGAAGTGTTAAAGAAGCAATTGGAAAATCTTTACCATGGTTACGAAACAAACCTGACGGGAAATGACCCTGAAGTGACTATTCTAAAGCAACAGATTTTAGCATTAAACAAGCCCTCCAGAGCTTCGGCATTTCTAATTTCAGCTTTACGAACACCATCGGCAACAAGATGGCAGAATCGAGGATCTTATTTCAATGATTTAACTACTAGTATTACAGCCTAGATTTAAACTATGCCGCTTATCACAAAGTCTGAAAAACTCTCTAGTCTGAACGAATATTGTGACGAGACTAGGAATATAGAAAAGAAACTAACATAACACTAGTGCTTAATAAATCATACGTCATGAGTGCAATGAGTGTCTTAAATCATGAGTGTCGAAATGTAAATGCATTATAGTGCAAATTACATTATTTAGCACTGCAGTGTGTAATGTAGTGTATACGCTATACGTAATACGCAGTGTAATTTTTATTAAATACTATCCGCAACGTGGCCAGCCTTCGTCTGGCTTTTAAATGTATCGGAAAATGGCCAAAAGGAATACCAAACATTAAACTTAAAAACTGCATATAATTTTACTCTACAGAACAAGTTCATCAAAACAAGCCACAAATTTCAATAAAAATGTATTACATATAAAAAAATTACAATGAAATAAGCAATATTCTTTAATACAAATATTAATTATATTAATAAAAGAATTAACCAACTTTCTGTTGCCTTCTCTCGACAAGTCCAGTATCCAAGAGAAATATTAAATTTAAAAATTGGGCAGAATTATCGCCCTCATTTTTCCGAGTGGCAACAGTGCTGATATCAGTGACAATTTCAACAGTGATATATCAGCAACAATGGCTACATGTCAATATTGCAGATATAATGAGAGAGAATTATTTGATGTGTTTTCATCAAAAATACATAAAATAAAAAAAACTCATTCGAATTTTGAAAACCTCGTTTTGAGGTCCAATGGCTCTTGTCTAGATGCACCTATGTACCAAATTTCATAGCCCTAAGTCTATTAGCTTACGCGCAGTGCGAATGAAAGACATACACACACACACACAGAGACAGATATACTCTTTCTTTTATAAATAGAGAGAGAGATTCTCAATATACAAGGAATAATTTGTCAATTAAATTACCAGCATCTTTGTATGTTACCCGAATACACGCATTTTACACACTGGAGACATTATAGGGAGTTTTTTGCATATCGCAGCAAATCTTCATATGTATTGTTGCCTTTTACGGGTTCGTGGATTTGAGAGTATCCGATGAAAACACGATGCAGAACAGTAAAAAGCACAATTTATTTACAAGAATCACTATTTACAGCACAGTTCCAAAATTACCTTTAAAAGCGTCGAAAATCTACAATAAATACGCTGAAACAATCAGCAACACAGCTTCAGGCTGTAACTGTAAAGGTAGCTTCACGGCAACACTAAACTTGTAATAAAACACCGTGGAACAATCACCAATCCACTGTCAAGCTATACTGTAAAGATAGCTTCACGGCAAAGCACTATCTCGATTGCTTTCCGTTCACAGAACTCTCGCATAGCTTAGTACTCGCAGTGAGCAGTTATTCTCACAACCTCACACTTAATCACACTCTTCACAACCTATCACACTGCTCTCAACTAACTTCACAATACTTCACAATCTTCGCTCAATCAATCAATCAATCGTAACTATTATAGCCGATATATCACAGAAATGCGTGACTTGTCCGGCTCATGAGATACTGCCGTAAGGCTACAAGACTATATAAGTTCCGGACATGTGATAATGAGGAAAGGTACAGAATCTTCGCTCTCAGAAACGCAAGGGTTTATATAGTTTTTCTTTAGGTTCCACACGTTTCGAGAAATATCTCGACAGGAAGTTATTCTAGAAGCTTCCCGATTGGACCATGGGATATCGCCTATTTGGTCGCCAAATGGGCGATAAAGTCGCCAATCTGGCAACCCTACCATACATTATTTTATGGCAACCCTAGTGCTATGCCGGAAAGCTTACATACAGACGCAACCACCGAATTTTTCGTAACAGTATTACCAATGTTACAAGACGCTGTTATATATTTATTTATATAAATTTTTAATTATATTGAATAAATAACATCATTTACTGCCAACCTATCACATTTTTTATTTAATCAGCTTATCAGTGCTCACAAATGTTCCATTGATTTGTATGCTAAAGAACTCCGTACTTGGGATAAATCTTCAGTAATGGAGAAGTTCTTCTGGCTTTGCGCTGACGCTGAATTTTTCAAAATAGTGCACTTTTCAGCATTTTCAAATTTATTTGACTCTGCGCCTCATAAATATTTATTTCCTTAGATAATGGGGCGAAATCACCCTCAATAGTTTTGATAAGGGGCACGGCTTCGTTCAATTGATTTTTCCAACTGCTAAGGAAAACTTTCGTCATATTTAGGATTATCATCTTCAACAGCACGCACTGATATAGATTAAATAATAATAATAATATTCAATCTGACATTCTTGTATAATCTATTATTTAAAATCTTTACAGCATGACATTTTGAAGAAATCTTAAAATAACAAGCTTCAACACACTTGAGATTTTCAGGCTTTTGAAGAATTCTGGTAGAGAGGCAAGCGAAGCATTTAAGTACTTCTAAAAGCTGATTCGTTAACTCATTATTATTATTGCTTTGTAGATTATCGTATAAGGTATTTCTCCCGCCTTCTTAGCATGCCTTCGTACTAGAGTGGTCAGCATATTCGGCGCGTATTCGAGAGTTCAAGTTCCGGGAAGTGCATTGCTCATTTTCATGCCTCTTGCTTGGAATAATAACCTGATGTCCATATAGTGGCGCCGGAAATAAAAAAGGTGGTGGAAGATGAATCTCCAATACCAGGATTTGACGATTTTGTCCCCTAATCCCCAGTAACCCTTTAAAATGGGGAAGTATATAAGGTATTTCTCCCACCTTCTTAGAATGCCTGTGTGGTGTAGTGGTCAGCACACTCGGCGCGTATTCGAGAGGTCCGAGGTTCGAGTCCCGGCGAGGGCACTGCTGATTTTTCAACATCTCCTGCTTCAAAAAATTACCTAATGTCTCTAGAATCATAATCACCGAAATACATTTTTAAAGGTTCTTGTATAACAACTGAAGCATGCCTTTTTCTTCGTGCTCAGTTTATACAGTGCATGCATTTCAGTATATTCACAAAATACTTTTCGCCTGTGTTCTAGTTATTGAATGCTCAAGTTCAGATTATTTAAAGGTATTAATGAGGGATTCTTGATTCCTAAGAGGCTTTCATTCACACTTAATTAATTTTGCATTTGGCAATCTAACAGAGGTGGATATTGTTGTTTTGCAATTACTTTGACATGATTTTATGATTTATTGTTCAATATTGTTACTTCTCTTAACTTAATATCTGTAATTTACTTGCACACTATGTGGTAAAAATGTTTTAGATCTGAAAAATCAGAATTTGCCAAATTGGCGGAAATATTTTTCTATCTATCAGTGAAATTTTTAAGATTTTTTTAGAATGAAGTATTTGCATCTCTCAAAGAAATTCGAAAATTTGAAATCATTATTATCCCCAAGAATTTTACTTACTGGATTCCGAAGCACCAGTACTAATTCTAGGTGATAATGTCATTGTTTATCTGTAATTTCCTGCTCTTAAACATCTTCATAAGCAAATAATTTATAGGTAAGAATGTATAATTTATTATTTTTTAGTTAAAATGGTGTTTCGTGTAAAATATTTCAATGACTGCATATCTGACTCATGTTATTATGTGATTTTTTATAAATTACAACCTTGTGAAAAATTATGTGCTTGTGTATTGAGTATATTACAAAAGCAACAAAATATTGAACAATGTGGTCAATACATAAACAAAAGCTTTTTAACCAGTTAAGTTTTTGCTCGATAAATAGGCTACTTATAAAAGGTTACTCAAACGAAAATGCATAAAACATGCAATACGTATGGGAAACAAAGACAGAAATGTGGTTCGAGGTCTCAAAATCAAAGACAATAACAGTCCACCCCCACATAAAATCATATTAGAATCTTAGCTTTATAAGGCCTTTTACTAACTAATACTCATTTTTTACTTTGCAAATTTATAAATTAAACACGAAAGATATCCTAATATTATATGTAAGTAGGAAATAAATTAGATTTTACAAAGAAAAAAAATATATGTATCATTCATTCTAGAATTCGAAAATGCAAAAACCCAAGGTTTTTTAAAAGGATTCTTTTTTCGTTTGCATCGTTAATAAGTGTTCTTTCCACTGTCTGATAACAAAGGTCTTCATTAAATTTAAGTTGAAAACATACGCTCACAATTTAAAAGAAATATATTTCGCCATTTGAAGTAATTTTGCAACTGTGTTTATCCTCCGTCGTTGAAAAGCTCTTTGTAATGTTATATGTATAGCTACGTTATTTTGGAAATCTTAGAACACAAAATATATATCTCTATTATATTTATAAAGCTACATCTCTTTATAAAGTTCTGTTACAAAAGCATACTATTATGCGTTTCTGTTATAAATGTAAATATAAGTAACGTCTTTCTTTAATAAGAACTTTTTCAAAATTGCATTCAAATGAAAATTTTTAAAACGATACTATTTGGATCACGTTACATTAACAGATTTCGTACAAGGACAGAACTAAATTTTTTAATACATTGTTAAATCAAATTTGTTAACGAAATATAAGTTTAAATATACGTTTAGGTATGCATAACATGTTTAAAATAGCATCTTTTCAAAACCATCTTTTTTTTTCTTTTTCTTTTATTTCTGTACAATAACTTTGTAACCATTTGCAATAAAAAATAATCAACTTCTTCTGAAATACGAAATCTTCTTTGCTCTGCTTTAATCTGATTTACTCACACATTATCCTATATGCTCTTCATTTTTGTCATTTTGAATTCTATAAATTCTTTTGTCGAAACTGAGCTTGTTATTTTGTGGCTAAATTAACTGGAAAAACATATTGATGAAACATCGTTAAAGAGTTCTTTTCCTTAACAATTCGTCTGGTCGAATATCTTATTGTTACGGATTTCACATTTATTTGGTTATTTATTTAGAATTGTAATTAAAATTGCTTTATATTTCCCGTACAACGCAGCCGATTTTTGAAGAGAAAGCTACGTCGAAAAAAAAATAAAAATAAAAGAGCGCGTGAATTTAATGTTTAATAAATAAATATCTCGTAATTACTGTTGCCATCCAGAAAAATTTAGAAAAATCGAGATTGTTCTAGTGATAATTAAAAAGCTTTTAAAAGCCGAATTGAAACACCTCATCTCAGTTGTTGCTGTTGTTGTATCTGGAAAAAGCGAACTGCTGTTTGTTTTACTTAATGCTGTTATTGATTGTAGTGATTTCGCTCTGAGATAGAATTATTTTATTTGTTTTAAACTGAGTTTTTGCTAAACGTTTGAGATATTGTGATATTATGCGAATATCTCTGAAGAAATATTTCAGCATTTTAAATTTATTTCTTGTGGAAAGAATAAATTTTTGTTAACTTTTTACGACTTGTGCATTCAATCCATAACGAACCCGTACGCACGCAACATCATGTTACAATAATAAGCATTTGCAAGTATTCAAGAAACTGAAATAACAAAGAAACTTAGAGTTTAGGTCTCTCTTCATCCCTCTCTCCATTACGTTCTATTTTTTGAAGAAATAGAAAAAATACATTTCAAAGTTCTTTCTTTCAATGCTAAAACAAACTATGGTATTTTGGCATACGGTAGCTCAAAATATCAGCGTTACTGTTAAATTCCCCTTAGTATTACGAATGTCTTGTAAACTTATCTAGAATGCGAAAGACACTAAAGTTCAGTGTCTTCAGTGACGTATGTTCTCTTGCCTGCAGGTAAAGCAGTGAGCTTATAACTACAGACATGTAGTTATGTTAATATTAACCTATATTCAGAGTATAAAAACACTTAAGAATATTAATATGAATATTTCAGGATATACAATAATATTAAGGAAATGTAAACACTTTTATAAACTGAAGAATAATAAGTTTTTTTATTTCTTTTTAAGAAGTAAAGGAAGTACTGTATTTGAGTGATGTTTTTTAGCATGACAGCTGTACGTACAAATAAAATAAAGGACGCTTTTTTTCCATTGTAAAATAGATTTAAAATTGATTCAGAATAGATTTTTTCGTGTCGTTTAGCCGTAGCATGTTGCCAATTATTTTCTACATGGGACTGCTATAACATTTAGTTATGCATCTCCCTTTTTCGTCGCAACCAGCCGCACTAGAAACATACATGTATACATCTATATACATATGTATATATGTAAGATATTACAAAATATGATAGCTGTTTTAAAAAATAATTGGCGTACTCAAAATTAACATTCCAAATTTGGTGCTCTACCCTCTGAATTTATCTGTTCTCAAAAATTCGAGATCTTTCCATCTTACGTGATGCTTTAATGCAGATACCTCCTGCCCAATCAAATAATTATAAACCAAAACTTTCTCTAACTCGAACTGAAACTACCACTTCCTCCCATCTTCCTTTGAACTGCTGCGTTCTCTTTCGACGCATTCCTTAAGCTACTTTTACCTGCTGCTGCTTATTTGCCTAAGATGACGTCGTACTTTAAAATCAAACTTACTGTATTCTATTATAATTAAAAAATATCTTGTCTGCAAAAGGGTGATTGGATTTACATAGAAAAAATGAAGATTGTTATTCTTCAAGCGCATTTGTGCTAAATGCGTCATCATGCTTTTCCCCTCAGCCCTACCTTCAAGCCACTACGGTCTTTCCAGCCATCTACGCAATATCGAAAGCTGTTAAAAGTTCCAATGTTTCCTCTATACATTTGGAATCATTATATATGTGTATATATATTCGCAGCCTTTTACCCTGCTCGATGACCTCAGTATTTTTATTTTTATATGTTGATAAATTGTGCATTTTTTGCTCTAAAAGTGGTTGAATTATGTTGTTCTTATGTGCCGATTAAGGTTCTTATGCCTTAATCGGTACATAAGAACTTAATTAATTCTTCTTAATTTGCATGCAATACTTGTAGAATTATCAACATTTAATTAAGTTTAATTAGTGCTAGGCCTAACGAGGCCGTTTGTTTACATTTGAAACTCTTAATAGAATAGTGAGTTAAGACAGTTTGTGCAATAACTTTAGTGTGTTTTTGCCCAGTAAGACCAAAATTTAACTTTCAATTTTGTGCAGCAAAAATTTGGTCTCCTACCCCATTGGCCTAAGTGCTTGTTTTTGCCAAAAACTTGAAATTTTAACTGTAAAAATATTTTTTATTTTTTAACTGTATTTGGTATTTTAGATTTTCGATATTTTACAATTTTCAATGAAGATGGTTTGAATTTTCATGCATTTTTATTTTGCCACAAAATGAGAATTGAATTAATTGAATGAGGAATGTAGCTCTAATAAAGTTCGAGGAAATAAGTTTATATGAAGCTCAGCAAAAAATGTATTTAATTTAATAAGCCGTATAAGGAAGTCATATGATGTCCACATCAGTTATCTTCTTAGAGCCATAAATTCATGAATTTTTTTATTTTAAAACAAAAATGTAACGTCACTTTTAATTAACATCCTTTCAAACTTCAGAAAACCTAATTTACGTTTATTTCGAGTATGCTATAAAGCTGTATATTTAGGTTTTCCCAACTGATTTTGTTAAAACTGAGCGCAGGCATGAAGGATCTTTTTATCAGTACATACACGAAAATGAAAACTTGTTTTGTAAGATTTAACTGAACGATTTTGTTACATTTCATTTCCCATACATTTCAGATGATTTGATTTTACGTACCAGTACAACTCACCCGAAGCAAAACGAGAAGCTCAATCCAAAATAAATGTAAAACTAGTTGAAGATAATTATAACATAAAGAAAGAAATGGGAGCTATATCAGAATCTGGAATTCCGATAGTCAAGTTTCCAATTTTTCAAGCTCGCCATCATGAAGAAGAATGGAAAAACTCTAAATTTAAAGAAGATTGCTGAAACTCTACTGAAAAAAATTACTGAGCATGACCGAAGTAGCAATGGTACTATAAAAAGTTGCTGAAAAAAACGTTACTTTAATTCAAAAATACTATAAACCGAAATCTGACCAGAAGTTCTGCCTTTCGTAGCGTAATTTCGTTCTTCAGATTAGAAAGGGAATCATGAAACAGTTGAATAGTATAAGAGGATATTGCCTGTCATCAAGTGTGTCGTGTCTTCCTTTTTGCTTGCAGTTGATGGCTGAAATACCAAGGAAAAGTTAGTTCTCCAAATTCCCAAGAGATATTGTAATGTTGATGAGGATTGTGTAGTTTTCTGAACGATTCTAGTTTTAAGCCTAGCATTCAAAGATGATAAATTTCGTACTAAAAGAATTATTAACCAAAGAAAGGATCAGAAAGCCTTCAGATTTTAAATTACGTCCAAAAGGGTCGCTTTTTTCTAACATTTTGTGTGTTACCTTTATTTATTAAATATCGTGTTCTTGTCACTTAACTCATAAGATTTAATTCAATAGCAATATTACAAAATAATTTAAAAAGAGCACATCTTTAGAATTTCCGATGCACAGTCTCGCCACTGGAGATAAAAATGTTTTTTTTTCATACAGTCTTGCCATTGCTCTCTTTGAAATCGTTGCGTTTAATCAAAAATTCGTTAAAGTTTTAGCGAACATGAAATAGATAAAAAAAACAAATTCAAAATTCAAAATTTGGGCTTCAAGACTACATTATTCAAAATTTGATGTCTCTAGGAACCGTTGCTTTTTCACAGTGTGAAAAACATATATACCTTCATGCAGATCTAATATGATTTCCAGCAGAAGCTTATGGAAAGCTTCATATCAAAGCTTTAAAGTCCTTTTTATTCAAACAAAAAAATGTAATCAGGTTCACAATTACGTATGTTTCTCACACAAAGCACCGAATTCCTCATCCTTTGAAACTGATAGTATAGATATGATCATTTTTTTTATTTTTTGCTGATTACTAATCCCGATAATAACAAAAAAACGAAGAGGTTTATTACTATTTACATTTTTAAAGAAATTTATATCTCCCTTATTATTATATTTTTTCAAATTACAAAGGGTATTTAAGATTGCAAGTGCAAACAAATATCTCTGAATGGTTAATGACAGACCATTTATTGCAAGTTAAAAGGTAAATTAGCTAGATATATGTTTAGAGTACTACAAATTTGTTCACATGGAAATTTCTATTAAAATCCACTAAAATTAGTATTTATGTGAGGCAATCGTAGACAAAAACTGGCAGTGGCTATTGCAGTAATCAAATTAGCCAAATAAAATATAATCTCTCTCATAAGGCCCTCAGTACCCAACATTATTAGATAAAATTTTGGAGGACCTTACATAAACATTGTCGAAGATACCCATGCATATTAATGTTTTTGAATGAAAATTTTTAGATGAATTTTTTTCCTAATTTGAAGGAAAGCTTAAATCTGAAATATTGGCTAAATAAATTGAATTTACCATGAGATCATTAAAAGCGACGTTCTAAACATTCTTCTAGGTAAAAGTGGTTCATAAATTTTTGACAATTTTTTTTTAACTTGAAGTCTGCATATTATAAAATAAAGTTTGTTTTAAAATGAAAGTAAGATTTTAGACTTATTATATCTTCTGAACTAGGAAATCTTAAAAGAATAATATACTCTCGTACTCGAGTCGGAAATACGAGTAAGACGGAAACCGGAATCTTCTGTTTACTGTTTGGATGTAATGTATGCTGTATCACACCACGCAGACACACTGGGGAGATGTTTTTACTTCTGGACATTCCTTCTATAAAGGACGAAGGAAAGAGTAGACAGTATCAAATGACGAATTGTTATTCACATGTTGTAGCTCTGGCATCACTGTTATTAAACCATTCGGTTTCACGAACTTCAAATATTTGTTTTGATTTAGCAGGAATCTTAAGAACTCGACTGTGCATTTGCTGAAATTCGAAACCGAATCCTAATTCATTGTTGGCTTTATATACTGGCCATTATACGACAAGAATACTTCGGAGAAAGGCTTTTAATTCTTTTAAATGTATGGTTTTCATCAAAATATAACATTTAAAGAAAATAAGTCACTGAGCAGTTTACTGATTAGGAATTTTTTATAAAGGTGCTGGACAATAATTTGTCACCAACAGGATTTGGCGACTGAGTCCCTTAATTCCCAGGTGGAGTACGGAGTACATAAAGCAGGTTCTCCCTCTTTGCAGCATGCTTTCGTGATGTAACTGTGTACAGCTATTAGGTTATTTCGAAGCAGGAGACAGGAAAAATGAGCAATGCCCTCACTGGGACTCAAACCTTGGACCTATCGAATAGGTACCGAGTGTGCTGGTCATTACTCCGCGAACGTACGCTGAGAAGTCGGGAGAAATACCTTATAATCGTAGCACAGCTAGTATAGGGAGAGCTTATAAGTGAGGGCGAAGTATATAAGGTATTTCTCCAGCCTTCGTTTCATGTCTTCGTGGTGTAGTGGTCGGCCCCTCGGCGCGTATTCGAGAGGTTCATGTTGGAGACCCGTCGAAGGCATTGCCTATTTCGCACGTCTCATCATAAGCATCGAAATCTGTAATGACGCTACAGTGTAAGAATTTGAATTTATTGCATTATTAATAAGACTGTCTAGCTAAATTTGGCTTGTTCTGAAAACCTAATTCATCTGCTTAAATTTTAACCATCAGCTTAGGATTAAAGGTCAAAAAACAGTTCATTAACATCCTAATCTTAATTAAACACCTTATACAATATAATAAATGAATTTTGATATCACAAAAAGAGGTTCATTTTTTTTCTCCCCTTCTAATCTAGTGTTAAAATTACAAAAAAAATCTATCCAAATGATGAAAAAATGGAAAATCAAATTGTTGTTTCTTATTGTCTCTAAAATTCTTGTTTCATGTATGGAAATAACTTTATTATGGCTCTTAAGTTTTCCAAACGTTTAACTACTAACTATTTGCTTTTTAGTTTGCTCAGAAATTATGGTAACTTTTACATTGTGCAAGTCCATACGCTGCGCTATATACTGTGCTACTTCTATAAACATCATGATATAATGATGATGATAATAATATTGTAATTTAATAGATGTGCAAAAAAATTAAAACGAAATTAGTTGCTAAAATATTTTAACAAATTTAACCTAAACTACGTTTTCTTTAAATAAATTTCGTTAATTCTCTGTCAACTGATTGTAGAAATAAGCATAAAAATGAATCAGAAACTTAAAGTAAAAGAAAATAAAATAGAAATTTTTGGTCTAAATATGGAAGTAAACTTCATTAAAAAATTCATATTCCTTCTTGGGGTGTTCAGTGTTCTAAATCCAAATTTCGCTTTAGCGAATAAAAAAATTATACAAGAAACGACAGTTTTATATGTTATTTTATTTGCTTCTCATTTATTAATGAGATGCAAATGAAATCGTTGTCAAAACGTAGTTATATGCAACTTTGCATGGGATTTCTAGTTTCCGTTTTATATTTGAAATTTTTAGGGATTCATTTTAATTTATTAATAAGTCTGAAAGCTAAAAAGACAATAAAAAATAAAATATGCAAACCATTTGTTTTAAAACATCAGTTTCTCAGTTTCTGTTTAGCATTACTTCAATTTCCTACAAATTTAACCCGAAGATTTTTTTCTTTACGTTCTTTCTAAAATGCACGATGCAATAAATTAAAAAACAGTTATTTTATTGTGGTTTATAATAAAGTTTCTATTTTCAAAATTTCAGACTTTTCTAACAGTTCATCCGAAAATTTTGAATTAAGAAACTTTAGAATAGTTCACTAGCTAATTTTAAATACAGAAAAGCAAGAGTTTTCAGTTTGTTTAAGGGGGATTGCAGTTGAGTCCGATGCATCCGCCTCTTCATAACGTTACATCAAATTTAATTGAGTTTCGCTTCTTTATTTATTTTTCTAGTTTTCGCATATATCTTCAAATTTTTATAAATTTAGGTTTTAACTTCGCATTTCTTTACTTATTATTTTGCATACTTCTAGGATATTTTGAAATTTATTAGTATTGAATTTCATATTTTTGGTGCTTTGTGTTCTAAATTTCTTACTTTTTGTCTATACTAATAAATTTGCAGCAGCATTTTGCGTGGAAATACTTTAAATAATTTATTTTTTATAACATCTGTGATGTATTATATATATGTAATTTCAAAGTGAAGTAAAATGTTGGAACGTAAATTAAATATAAATTTAGTTCCAAAAAATATAAAGGCCATCTATTTTTTTACTCTCCGTGAAATTGTTAACGAAAAGCAAGTTACGTCTATTAAAGAGTACATAGTTCAAACACATGCGTGATTCAAAGAAAATCATAAACACTTTCATGTAAGAGACTGAAAAAAATAGTGCTACATAAATGTACGAAAAAATTAATATCCTTTCTTTAAAAGCTTCAACCAGAACTTTTCAAGAAAGGAGTGTTTTGAAACCCTTAAACTCTGTTGATTAATGTGTTCCGAATGCATCTTTTGTTCCTCTGAACCAAATGAGACTTTATATCGCTTCTTGGAATTTATTCACCATAGAATTTTAAATGATATTTCAATTGAATCTCAGATACGCTCAGGTCTTTTTCTTGCATGCATACGTTCTCAAAGTAAACAAAAATACATAAAATAAACAATAATAGATACAAAAGAAAAAGCAGAATAAACTATTTGAAAACTGCAAAATGCTTGTGTGCCTATCTGCCTGTGTGCCTTACTGTATATGTCTGTGTTGAGCAATAGAAAAGCATCCGTGAAAACCGTCAATAAAACAATGCTAGGCAAATGTTTTTGACATACTAAGTATTAACAAGTTCGACTATTTGAAATTGGAAATGACGTTACAAGTAAACCTTTTCTACTTATGCAATATGTCGCATTGGATTTAATAAATTTTTTCTGCCATCTGTTGCAACGATAAGGTATTAGAATTAAATAAAACAAACGTAAATGAACCTTTGAAATGATTATCAGTAGAAACCTGACCTTTCCTTTGTTTTGTCCAGTTAGTTATCCTTAGCAACTTAAGTAATATAGAAAGAATTTTTCATAATATTTGAACCCTGGATGCTCTTTTGGATAATAATGATGAGAAATAGTGAGCATTGATTTCCCAAAGTTAATTTAAAATTTGATGCATTTTTTTTATTTAAAACTCAAGCAATGTCCTATTATTTATGTTAAATGATTCTTGAAAATTATATCTCTACTTTTCTTTACCATTCTAGTGATGCTAAATTTGAAATAGTTTCGAAAGCTGTACCCAGCTTGCGGGCAGCAGTTAATAACCATTTTCAAAATAACATTCATCAAAATAATGCGAGTGCAATTGTAAAGCAAAAATAAGCTACAGGGAGTCTATTATATGTCTTATAAGGATATCCATTAACAAATCATAGGAATGCTTGGAATCGTTCAGAAAAGCACGTATTATCTGTACCATATGAACATTCTGTAGTTTGGTTGCTTTAATCCCCACAGGTCTATCAAACTTATGATCGGAATTCAATTTAAACCGCCTCTGTTCGAACGTATTCAAATTGAGCATCGTAATATTTTGCTTAAATTGTCTCCTGACCAGTAACAACTTCAATAACGTTCCATATACTCCACACCATTTCCGGCTCAACCGCACACCACCATTTCACTAACGAGACATTTCGTCTGAAATTATCTCTATCAGAATGTTCCGAGTAGTGCGCATTTCAAACAATGGATGATGCTCATAGCCGCCGTCCATCCCACATATGCACTTAATGCATTCTGGGTCCATTCCATGGCAAAGTTTCATTATCTCATCCGGACACGTAGAGACGGCTTTATGACTGTAATTCTCCTCCTAATATTCGCACTCCGAGATACACGATTTCAGCTAATTCGCAATTTCTACCAAACCGTAAATCATGTTATCTACTTGGACCTTGGAGGGACTAGTTATTGCTCATTGTGGTCAGGAGCTCACTAAGAAATGGATTTTAAAGAATATACGCATCTGGCTATTCATAATAGAATGCAAAAATTCCACATTTCGCATTAGAGAGCTTTGTTAGCGGGAACCTTCTTATTTACATTTCATACGCACATATTAAAACTATTTAATTATGATGAAGGTAACTTTTTGTACATAAAACAACATTTTGGGAAAATGCATAATATGTCAGTTTATATATGCAGAAGTTACTTACTTAACAGCATGTTTTTGGGTCATAAATTTAATCAACATAGCCAGCGTGATATGTGTTCACCATTTAAAGTTCAGAAAGTAAGGAAAACAACGTATATCCATTGTTTAAACCTTAAACGCAGAGATGGGGTCTGTATGACCCCGCCAATATTCTAGAACTGTGAAACTGCTTGTAAGTTATATAGTTTATTCTCCTTTTCAGTACTTTCAAGTTGACATGAAATATAATTATTCCTAAATTTTTATTAAACTCTACCCAATTTTTTTAAATAATTTTTAAAATTGGGCCGCGATCATATAGACCTCACCTCTGGGTTTACATTACTTGTTTCTCGCATGAGGGGGTGGGGATGGCTTTTACTACTTAAGTCGTTTCAGCAGCTGGTCTGATAAGAGGTTGTGCCAAATTGGAAAAAACTGATTTTTTGATAGAGTTATCATCAGAATTAGTGAAACCACGTATGGAATGAAGGCTTCAAAAGCCAACTGTGAACCGAGAAATAAAAATGTGTATTCGGATGATGCTAGGAGTTTCCAGCGGAACCTATTCTAACCCAAATGCAACTGATACCATTAAGTATAAAACGTGCTCTCTTTGTCCCCCTAGACTGAGAAGAAAAGCTGATTATCTATGTTTCGGCTGCAAGAATCCGATATGTAATGAATGCGCCAAGAGAATTTGCAAAAATTGTGTTGAAAATGCTTAACATAATGTGCTGCAGTTTTTAAATATTCTTTGTATATTATCCATTTTTTGCATTATTTTATAAAATGCGAATTCCGTAGATTGAAAATTTATTAAATAGTTTAGTTTGTCCTCAATTTCAAGTAAGTAATGTTTATTTTATTTATTTGATTATGCTGTTCGTACTTTTTCATGTGTGATTTAAAAATTAATTTTTAAGTCATTCATTTTATAGAGTTCTAAAAAGAAATAATTACTTCAGCATAAACAAGTAAAGTGTATAAAGGCTTATATAGTAACAAGAGTACATTATTTTAAAATTTTAGGTTTTTTAAATACTTAAAATAGAGTGTGGTCAGAGAGACCCCTCCTCTGTGTTTACGTAACAGAAAATGGACGTCTCTACTTAACCGTCTAACCAGCAAGGCCGTATATGTACGGCCTAAAATATTTTTTGTGATATCTGTACGAACGTATATATACGTGTAGATTAAAATATGTCAAAGAAATTAAGGCAATATTTTAAAAGTATATAAATCCAGGTATAAAATGCCAGAAAAGGTTTTACATTAAATTAAGAAAATAATTTCTTCTCATAGTAGATTTGGGAAATTTGAGCTTTCTTAGCGAAACCCTGACCGGTCAGAGGGTTAAGGGTTAAGAAAGAAACTTTCTAGGAAATTTTCTTTCTGAAAACCGAATATGTATAGAAAATGCAGGAGCTCTGAAAAATTTTAACCATTTAAAATAAATGCATTCACGAACATAGCTAATGACATCCTAACAAATTAATATTGATTTTCATTTCAGGGCTGTTCGTGTCTTAAGTTTGGTATAAAATACTATTTTATGACTTGGGCGTCTTCGAAACACAGGTAAATAATATTAAAGAGGGTGACGTAATACGTATTGACGCCACTCTGTAGATTACACTGAGAAATCTGATGACATATGAAAACAATCTTATAGACAGCTTTCATATAGTTATAATATTTCTTTCGTCTGGTGTAGAAGTTTGAATTCGTTGTAAATATTTTATATTTCTGATAAGAATATCTAGTATTGTTATGAGAAGCTTAACAAACAAGAGCTTTATATACGAAAGTATATAATATGCTTAATCACACAGAGCTTCTGATTCATTTAATCCAAGTAAAAAATTACCTTTAGTGGAGTTCCAGACAACCCAAAATTCTACGATATGTAACTATTGGGGTAGTAGTCTCAGGATTGGGGTTTGGACATCTGTTGAGACGGCATATTCACTCTCATTTTTTTAATAGGGGAACTTTAAATTATGAAGCGTTTCTATTAAAGATATCTTAGTGAACATATCGAATACTGTTCCGGCGCAGTTGAAAACTCTTGTCGTAAAATAAACAATGATACTTGCTTTTACAATTTTGATTGTTATTACACATTTCTGATAGAACAATATTTAACGAAACACTAAAGCTAAAGAAAAATAGATGTCTGGTTCCAAGATTTGATTGCTCCCTCAAAGGTACCAAATATTAAATTTTTTCGGAACGGGAATGCTTTGGATGGATTCAGTTGTCTTTTATTGTATAAAAGATAATTTTGCTAGAAATATGAGGAGCTTGTATCAATAATAGCCAAGTAAGGCGGATACTGGATTCAATGAAAAGATAGTCCAAACAGTTGCAGAGGGATTAGAGATTGATGAATACTGGAAGTTTGTCGTGGGTTCAAAGAGGACAACTGACTGGTTGCATGGTTGATTTTCCTTACGTGTAAAGTGAATACGAGTCAATTTTTTCTGTGCAGTCCTCCAGAAAGGTATCGTCTCTTAGGCAGATAGTCCTCGTCTTCTATAACATTTTTAAGGAAATGTAAAAATATTATGTGATATATATCACAATTTTTGATTTCTTCTTGGTTTATTCTATTCTATTATTTTTCTTTTTTATTAATTATTTGACAGCATTAATTATTTATTGCAGCTCCGAAAAGAGTAAAAATCTATTATGTACATATGGGTGCGTTAGGATGAAAAGGTAAAATCCAGTTATTTCATAAAATAGCTAGTTACTTCTTGAAATAATTGATCAAGTCAGATAAAGTTATAAGGTATGTCTCCCCGCCTTCGTGGCATGCCTTCATGGTGTAGTGGTCAACATGCTGAACGCATATTCGAGAGGTCCGTGTTTCGAGTCTCGGGGAAGGCTTTGCTCATTTCTTTAGCTTCCTGGCATCAAAAATAATCTAATGTTTCTACACTGGCTCTCGAACTAAAAATGGGGGTGGATGATCATTCCCCACCACTAGCATTTGGCGATTGGGTCCCCTAATCCCCAGTCGCCCTTTGAAAGGGGGAGTATATAAAGTATGTCTCTTGTCTTCGTGGTGTAGTGGTCAACAAGCTCGACGCCTATTCGAGAGGTCTGAGGTTCGAGTCTCGGCGAAGGCTTTGCACATTTCTCACATCTCCTGCTTCCAAAAAATTCTGATGTCTCTACAAAGTGTGTAACAAATTAATATTTTCAAACTTTAACTACTTATTTCACAGAATAAATAGCTTTTTATAAATTAGCTAATAAAAGTCAATTAACGAGTAAAATAAAAAAAATAACGGGATTATACAACATATAAAATATAATTCATACAAAGAACAAGGAAATCATTGTTATAACGGGCATTACTAAAATGGCTCTTGGAATTGGATAGGACATTACTTCTAAAACAAATAACTTTTTTTTTCACGTACTGATTTCTACATGAATATTTTTTAAATCCCTAAACAATACCTAAACTAAGAGCTCAAAAACCGATTGAATAGTGATTTCTCTGTATCCGGAAGAATGGAAGATGATGAAGGTGGCAGCTCTCGGACGCACTGAAGTGAAGAGTCATTCAAAATCTCTCTCTTCTTTGAAGTGGTCAATCGAACTGTGTAAACAACTCCAGATAAATAAATAATTGTCAGGACACCAGTGTCTGACCGGCCAAGAGTTATCATCTCTTTTGATGATTGGTATATTGCTACAATAGCCAAGCGGATGAAAAACTTCCACAAATAATACAACCGTGGTTGCAGAGTCAATAAGATAATATCTGCCAGTACTGAGCGATGAAGGATTCACATGAATGGTCAGCACTCTCAGCGCGTATTCGAGAGGTTTGTGGTCGGAGTGCCAGGGACGGCATTACTCATTTTTCATCTCTTCTGCTTCCAAGTATATTTTAATGTCTCTACAAGTGGCGCCTGAACAAAAAAAGGTGGTGGATGATGATTCTCCACTACCGGGATTTTGTGACTGAGTCCCCTAATCCCCAGTCGCCCTTTAAAATGCGGTGTATATAAGATATTTCTTCCACCTTATTCGTATTCATTCGTGGTGTAGTAGTCAGCACGCTCAACGCATATTCGAGAGGTCAGTGGTTCGAGTCCCGATGAGGGCATTGTTTATTATCATTTTCCTTTATTTATTTTCATTTTGAAATATGAAATTCCGGAAATGAACTATGAAAAATACGGGACTTCACACGCTAAGCACTTTTTCAAGATCTAGATCAAGTTTGCTACTATATATACCATACCTCCAGTGTGTCGGAATTGGATAATTTTTATGCAATTGACTGCAGAAATGTTTAATGCCACATAAAAATAATCATTAACCAAAGCCTAATTCCACACAAAAGTCTGCACATAACTAATTCATCACATCTGCTCCAAATTAAGTTAAGATATAATTACTAATCATTTCAGCTTTCTCCTTTTCTATGCTAGCATTTTCGCTATTATAAGCTGCAGACAGTAAGTAAATAGCCTTATTTTAATAGATGAAATGAACAGATAGTAATTCCCGCGTTGAGTCTAAATTCTGATTGTGAGACCACGTGTACCTTCATTTGTCTAAACTAGAGGAAAGCTTTTAAATAAAGTGATGAGATTTCAGGATATTCATCCTTACCGTTCTATAAATATACGCTAGTTGTCCATTGTTACATTTCCGTTACCTTTAACGGTAGGTAATTTAAGGCTTAGTTGCTACTTATGGTAAATAATGTTAATAAAATTAGCGAATACAAATAACATCAACTTAATTCAAAAATCATTTATTAGGAATGTAATTTCATTCCCATTCTCAAAAAATTAAAATATATGATTGGCACAATTTTCTATCGAAAAAAAAAACAATTTGAAAATAAAATAGAAAATTAAAGTTACGTGGTTCACATGAAACACACATGAAATCTGTGCGGAAATTGTAATTTATAGAGAGTAATAACGAAGGCATTAAAAGAAAAACTTTCGAGTGATTCGCAATGTAAAAAGAAATTACACAAACTTTAACTAACATGTATTAAAAAGCCTGGGAAATACGAGCCATGATATTTGGTGTGAAATCCGAGCACTGACAAGTGTGTGACACAAGTGTATGTATTTTGATAAGTGTATGGGGTTCTTAATTGTATCTTCAGTTCCTACGATGTGTGAATATTTGCCATGTCAGGCTGGTCAAGATTCTTGAGGTATGCCGCTCCCAGGGAAGCCTGTATTCCTGTAAGGAAAACTAAAGTTTCAGCAAAAGTTCTAATAGCCTGGGTTTGCTGAAGTGCTCGCGCTAACTAGTTTTTGCACATTAAGAATTTCCTGTGCAAGCAAATGTTTTTAGTTATGGTCATCTGCGTTATGCTCATGGATTCTGACTTGTCTAAAGCATAGGTGTCCCCTTACTTATTTTTATTTCTTATTTTTTATCTAATAAGCTCAGTGTAGTCATTGGAACACTATGTTTTTAAATTTTTTTGTAATTGAGTCTAATTTTAATAAATCAAGGAAATTATCCAGTGTCTCAAATGATTTAATAACAACAGTCAGGACTAATACTTACTTTTTATGTAAACCTCTTAAAAATATGTACCGATAAAATGTTTGATATTGTTACGAAATGCCCAGCTGTGGTAAGATAGCTTCTCCGCAAAGCAAGTTTAGGGTTGCCAAAAAGTGGCAAGTAAAGGCAGGGTTGCTAGAAAGATGTAATACAAATAATCATTCTTCATGAAGATATGTTTTGTTTTCCTAGTTTTGAAGCTTCAATATTTATGTTAAGAATGCATTATTAATTTTAAATCTATCGAACTGCACAGATTGAGTCTAGATAACTAATTGAATTTGTTATATTCTTATTAATTTCTTTATTAAACTTTCAATATTCCTTGTTTCACAATTCAAAATATAGGTTCAGTATAAATAAAACACATAGATACTTTCTGATTTGTTTTTAAATTTTGTACTTTTAGAAATTTTTCGAAAAGGCCTTTTTGAATCATAAATTATACAATTTTTACCATAATCTTAAAGTAGATATATTTCTACGCATGCCTGGAAAACATTAAAAGTTTTTATTCAAAATATCTCAATATAAATATGAATTTATATATTGGGACGTTTTGAAATTTGGCATACTTGTTAAAACGGATAATAACGCCAATTGAAGTTTACGTATTTTTTTAAAAATTATTCGAAAGAATGAA
>KK117861.1:107721-145502 GCA_000611955.2 Stegodyphus mimosarum | reverse complement strand
GGAAAAAATATGATGTTATAAATTAAGAATTTCGCCAAGTAAATTCTTGGCGCAAACTAAAAAATAGCGCCAAGATAAATTTTGAAATTTTTCAGTAATTTTCTCACGAAATTTTAATATTTAGGTATAATTTGAGTGTTAGAATCGAAAAATGGAAAACATTCGGTATATCATTTGAGAAAAAGACATTTTATGTGAAAAACCAGTGTTAGAACAATTCTATATATCAATATAATATATTCATTAAATCGCATTTTCCATTTATGAAAAGCGCAAATTAAATTTGTCAATGGGCACAGTAAAATGAGAACTGTCCCTTTTTGTGTGTGTGTAGTGTATATTCTAATTTTAGAAGAGAAAAAAGTGAATATATTGTTGAAATAAAATAAATGGTTTCCTTTAAATTAGCTTTTCTAAGCTAAACACAAATCTGTATATGTAGATTGCTGTAATCACTGAAGTATAATAATATAAAATTAATTTATTACAGGTGACCATTAATAAAAGCATAAATTTATATGTAAGACAACATTCACGTTATCATAAATTGTAAAACTGAAATAGGCAGTTAATACTAGAAAAGAGACATTTTTTATCGGGTTTAAGATTAATTTTAAGAGGCTTGTAGAGCATTACATTTTATAATTGAATGTTACCTAAACGAGTTTTGAAAAATTCAAAAAAATCAAAGCAAACAGGAAATTCCAAAAATAGCATTCTCTTACTTGTTTTTTAACTTCCTTGTACGAAGTAAAAAGGAAGTATTGTAATCGCGAAAAATTTCGGGTATCATATTTCAACAAAAATATCTATTTTGTCCACTATGGAATGCAATTTAACGATGGTTTTGAGTGACATTCGTACGTAAAAACAGAACAAAGGACTATTTTTCCACAAAAAAAATATATAACTAATTTAAAATGGATACTGACGAGATATTTACGTGCCGTCTGTGCGTACGTACGTACGTTCACGTGCGTATGTGTGTATGTATCTCGCATAACTTATAAATGAGTAGCCTCAGAGCGTTGAAATTTTGTACATAGGACTGCTATAACATGTAGATGTGTACCTCCCATTTTGGTTGCAATCGGCTGCACCAAAAGTATATAAATTTTTGCATATATATATCCACTCTGTTACTTGTCTCAGTGAGCTCAGTTTTTTTATTCTTATATGATGGTAAATTGTGCATTTTTTGCTTTAAAATGATTTAATTATGTTGTTCTTAACTGATGGTTAAGGTTTTTATGACTTTAGTAAATCTGCATGCAAGATTTGTAGAATTATCAACTATTTAACAGTTGTTTAAGTGTGGCTAATCTTAATCATATTTCTCATGGCGGACATCTTTGTTTGCATTTGAAACTTAGAAGAATATTGGGTTTGTTGCCAATCTAGAGAAACTAAGCTTCGCAACAAAAAAGATAACGCCTTTTTTTATTATTGCGAATTAAATCATGCATAATCCATTCCGGAATTTATTCAAGGCAATAAGCGTTTAAGATTTATTTCGTAATTTTTAATATATATATTTCGAGTTTTATGTATTTTTGCCTTGTCGCGAAGTGAGAACTGAACTAATTGAATGAGAAATACTGAATCGTGATCGAAAAACTCTTTTTTATTTGTTTAATTTCTTTTACACACTTTACTCTTTCTTATTTTTTTCTTTTACGTTTTAGATTTGTTATAGTATTTGAATAGAACATGTGGGAACTATTAGGTAATTCTCCAGATGATATACATAATTTTTGTGCATTTTGATGAGTTAAAAAATGAATGAGATGTAACGCTGTTAAGTGAAGCTAGCGCCAGAGCGTCGCTGTGGTAAACAAATATAGTGGATTTTAAAGAGTGCATTTATTCTATTGTGGTTTATTCGCCATCGATGAAGTAGATTTAATTCAATCCAATAAGTTTAAATGAAATGTAAAATGCGTATAATTTAATATTCCGTGCAAGGAATTCATGTGGTGTATACATCAGATTTTTTTTTCAAAGTTCCCGCAACAACTGAATTTAATGAATTCTTAAAACAGAAAGTTTTTTTTTCTAATATAGTTCATAACGTTCATAGAGATTAACTCTGTTTATCACAGTAATAAGCTTGAGCCGCTTACAGTTTTAAAGCAGAAATATCATTGATACGCCAGTTTTTTTTCAATAAGCATGCTTTTAAATCTCGCGTCGGGTCTAAAGTAGAACGCGTTAAACATTTATGACTATCATCAAGAGGAAAATAGTCTTTGATAAGCATATTACTGTAAAATTTATTGCAGTTGCCAGCTAAACAAGAAAAATATAGAAGAGAAGAATTAACAAAAATGTGTTGCATTTATGTTTCAGCTGTATTTACGTATTTGATTTACAATCAGATTCCTCATATGGATTTCAGTCATATGGATTTTGCTAAATAAAGGAGTTCCGTAACAAGAATTAAGCTATTTATACGGAAACGGAACCTCAAACTTTGAAATATGCACTTCAATTACTGCATTCATTCTATGAAATTATCTAACGAGCTTCATATTCTTGAATCAGCAATTTCCTTCAAGCAAGAAACAAAGAAATAACTGTAAAATTTGCCTGTAAGTAAACGTTCACTGTTTTTAATATTTTAAGCAAAACTCGAAACATAATTGGATTACTCTTTATGAATTAATAGGCATGTTTCTGAGAGTAAATTTTTATCTCTACTTCACGAAAGAAATTATTTATTTACATGTTTAATGCATGAAGAAAAGAGTCTCAGTTTGAAACATGGACCTTCGTTCAGTTCTTTGTGATAGAATATACTTGTAAGCTAAACATAAGCAAGGGTAAGCATGACACTTACAAAAAATAAATGAATTAGCCTTAAAAACAACAAAAATGTATTGATTTAAAAACAAATTAAGATTGAATAAATGTATTTTGAAAATTTATTTTTTATTTAAGCACCTTAGAAACACTCACATTGTAGAGTTACTAGGTTATTTTCGATGTCAGGCAGTTGAAGAAATGAGCAATGCCCTAGCCGGGACCCGAACCACGGACCTCTCCTCGAACACGCGCCCAGCTTGCTGACCACTACACCACAAAGGCATGCGCAGAAGGCTGGAGAAATACCTTATAACATAAAAAGTCCTATGTTTTTATTCCAAACTGACTTATATCACGTATTAAAAAATTATAAACTAAATCTTTAGCAGTTTTACTCTCAGATAGCTAACTTATCAACGAATTAGTATGTGGATAATTTTAAGAGAAATATAGGAAGTATAAAATAAGAACACTTTAAGTTACATATTTGTCAATATGTTTAGGTTTCTATTAAAATGTATTTCCAGGACTGTTTTTTATTCCATGAAACTTCATAAATATCAATTTTAAGCAAGATATTCAGAAAAAAAGTAATTGTAAACATTTCTCAGTTTTCAAAGTTTTACACATTTGTCATACAGATATAAAACCTGTAATTAAAAATATCATTAATAAATACTAAAAAAATACAAATACGTGGATTGAAATTTCAGTCAGCAAAATCAAGAAAATTATCAAAAGCTGCACATTAGAAGATCATTACTAACATAATATATCAAACACTGTTACAATATTCAAAACACTTGTACGTATTACACAATGCCATTATGAAATGCAAAACATAAAACTGTAATTGCTTAGTGAACAAGAGTTATCCTTTGCACCCATAGGATATACTAATTGTGACGTCAGATGTGGCCTCATTAAAGTTTTCACTGCAGTCTAACATCCTATTTAAAGATCGGACGGTGGAAAATCAAGGCTTTGTAGCAGCAGGGATAAAGAATAACTTATTTAATGGCTGCTTTCCTAAGCGTTTTAGGCTTCACGCTTCTACTCTGTGGTAAGGATTTATTAAGTAATTTAAGTAAGATTACATAATAACCATCTTTAATTTCTACCTGCTTTAATTATATAATTTAACAAAAGGATACAATCTGTGTAGCTTTATTTTAAACTTTACTTTTACTGCAATTAATTGACTCTCTTAATTATTTTGACTGTGGTGAGTTTTGCATATTTGGTAGTCTAAGTTTTGTACGTATGGTTACTTTTTACGCAATTAATGCACGAAATAGGGAGGTCATACTGTAGTAATATCCCGAACAGTTATATATTCATGCAAGAATACATATTTTAAAATTTTCCATCCTTTTATCCGCAATTTAATACCGATTTTTTGGAAACCGAAAGATCATTTTCGAAGAAATAAACTTTCATTATTGGGTTTTGCATCAACTGATAAAATAAAATATCATTGTATTTCAAGTGGCTAATCATTATCAAGAGAATCCTGGAAAGCTACTGCAAACTTATATTTAAAACTAAAGAAAACTAAGATTCATGTTTGCAAGAAGTTTCTATCGTAATACATATGTATAATTTTCTGTAATTGATTGCTTAATTGTTCTTTGATAGCTAAATAATTGCTTTTAACAGTTGCTTTTAACAGTTTCAACTTTTAGAGCTTCTGTAATAAAAGAGAGCGTTTAAGGCGCAGTTTTTGTTGATTGTTAATTTCTCATACTTTGTCAGGATTGAGTGCTCGGTGCATATTCTTGGCAAACATCTTCGTGAAAGTAACTGAGTCCTGATCTTGAACAGGGAGCTGAATGCAGCTATGTTCTGTGGTAGAATACTGTGATTAAGTGGTGGAATAACTATACGTAAGAAGAATTTAAAATACTCTTTTATTAAACCACAATTATGTACAGCCACTTCCCAACTCGGGAGGGATACAGAAAATAAAGACCGCACTTGGGTCTAAAATGAACAATCAACTTAATTTAAACTAAAGCTAAATAGAAATTAAATAGTCGTTTCTCACAGAGCTATAACGCGAGGTTGGCCTCTAAACTAAACGGTGCGTAGCAAGATTTCACTAATACTGACGCACTTAGAATTACTTCAATAAGTAATAACGTAACAGCGCTACGGCTTAGAATTTAAATACCAGCTGGTCAGGCGAACTTTGAATAGAGTAACAGTGGTCTGAGAGTAAAAGCTCTCTCACACTTTTTTTTATATAATATCACAAATTCTTATCTTATATATTTGCTATCATTATTTATTATATTAAAAGATAGTTTATTCTTATAAATTTCTGATGAACTATAAAATTTATACGAAACAATGCTATCAAAATAGGATTTTTTGTCAAGTCTAAGAATGATTAAAAGAAAATCCTCAGAAACACGTGTAACAACTATTTATTCGCCCTTCGTTAATAAAATTACATAAAATACAAGGAAAAAATTTGTATCGACGAAACTTTCATTTTTGATGAATCCATATAGAATCCCGATATAAATTAGTTATTAAACTCTATTATGTCATAAACCCTGGAATGATATCTATTAACATAGTTACCGTAATACTAAAAGAAATAAATCTTCTTAAGTACCTGTATCTCAATACGTAAATTACACTTCAGACTTTAAATTTTTAATTACATTGCATATTGCTGAAATGCTAATTTGCTTATGTCATTAAGATGTTTTCATATACGTTTAAAAATATTACCTGTCGTCGAAATAAATCTTTTATTTATCATTTTTCTTTTATTATTTGCTAACACCGCATATCGTGAGAATTCTTTAAGAACGAAATATTTCACTATTGATTAGTTATTATGATTAGCCTTTTGATTAGTTAATTATGCAAATAAGAGAAAAGTCGCTCTCTAAGAAGACCACTTAGTTCCAGAGAATTTTGTTCATCTGGGGAGGGGGTACGTTTATAGAAATAGTGCTCAGTTGTTATTTATACATATTCTCAGAATTATTTCTCAGATTCAAAGGTAGTCATCTATGGGAAACGATCGTCTTGAGATGATAGGCTTAAGTTTCAATTTAGAAACTAAGGCCTGCCTGCATTGGAAAGCCTTAACTGCTGAACTGTAATCTAAATGTTAGAATTATACAAACTCCTAAGCAGATTTGGCATCAAATCACGTTGTTTTGATCTTTTATTCTGGGGAATTTCATAGCTTTAAAGTCTTAATTATTTTTATTGCTAAGACAAATAATTATTTCTGCTGCAAGTAATATCTCTGACCATTATCCATAGTAACTGGCTAAATATGAATACAGAATAGAATTTTACAAGTCACCTTCACGTTATATACCCAAATATGGTTTATTTTCCTTGTCACTAGTTTTTCCTTCCGTAATTTGGAATAACAAATAACAATTATACTTGGTTTTTTTTACCTAGCTCGAAGCTCATTGAGTAAAATCCAAGATACCTGCAGAAACTCACTTGCGTCCTTTGCTACAATCTATCAGAAAGGAACTAAAACCATGACATATTCTTCTATGTCTGCTGGTTAATCTGTTGAAATATTAGACTTATTAAGTCCATTATCCTAATTCTGCTTCCAGAATTACTGTTATAACTTCTTGCGCGTTCGTAATATGAAAAATATAAACATTAATTATAATTTTCGGTAAATATTTCCATATGTAGAGTACTATTAAAGATTTGTAGTAACGTAAATTACACTCTTGCTAATACATCTTCTGTCGCTTTTCAAAACAATATTACTGTGAGTATTTATTTCATTAGTCTTATGTTTAGCAGCCCCCAGTACCGCTTTCTTTAGCATAGTCTCTCTTGCCTTAGAACGACTACTTAAGTGGCCTAGGGATACGAAACCTTAGGATGCCGGATTTCACGTCCGATTCGATCAAGTAAGAACAAGCTCCTTCGGCAAGTCTCATCAGACAGTACTTGTAAGATTATTGAAGCTTTACAGTAAAAGCTGGTATGAAAAGACTCTGCTTTAATTTAATCAAGAATAAAACACTAATACGAAATCAAACTGCTGCTATAAACTTTTCATTACTTTGATTTTAAATATAAAATCAAAGTAATGAAAAGTAATGAAGGTGTACCAGTACAGCGGTGATAAGCTTTCGGGAGAGACAGAATACATTTTGACGATAAATCATATAGGAATGCATGGCTGGAAACGCTTTCTTGGCGCGGTAGTGATGACACAAAAGTCAAGAAAGAAAGGACACGAACGGGGTGAGAAAACATGTTTATTATCCGGAGTACAACAAAAACAAAGGAAAAACAACATAAAGAGACAACGATCATCATCAAAGAAGGTGTTCGAAATTACGCCCCAGACCATGATGCAGGAACCGTGCGTCATGCATCTTCCATGCGATCTTCCATTCGTGATGCAGATCTTCCATTCGTGATGCAGATCTTCCATCGCCAGAGAAATGAAGCCTGCATCACGGTCCGGGGTCGTAATTTCGAACATCTTCTTTAATGACGGTCGTTGTTTGTTTTTGTCCTTATTTGCAAATTTCTGCTAACATAATAAAACGTGCTTTCTCACTGTTTGCGTACTTCTTTTTTTGCCTTTTCTGTCGTCACTACCGCGCCAGGAAAGCGTTTCCTACCATGCATTGCTATGTGATTTCCCATTGTCTAATTGTACTCTATCTCTTCTGAAAGTCTGTCATCACAGTACTGATACAGTCTGTATATAGTGTTATCTATTACTAAAATGATTCAATAAAGTGACTACTTTATTTTATAATCTTCGTAAACAAATATTTAGTAATCTTAATGCTGCTCGTTGAATGAACTCTACATTGAATCTAATTACCCAAAGACCCAAAACTTCCCTTAACCCAAAAAATTGCACCATAAGGTATAGCCAAAAATTTCGTTTAAGAATGAAAGGTAAACACAGTAATGAAAATCTGTTAAAAAAAACTTAAGACATCAGGAGAATATCATCTCTTTTTCATTTCCTTGTACGAAGTAAAAAGGAAATATTGTAATCGCAAAAAATTTCAGTTCTCATATTTCAAAGAAAATATCCATTTTGACCGCTATCGAAGGCAATTTAACGATGTTTTTGCGTGATATCTGAACGTAAGGTCAGAATAAAGGACTCTTTTCCCAAAAAAAATTATAAAACTGATTTAAAATGGATTCTGAAGAAATTTTTTTCGTGGCGTCTGTGCGTACATATGTTAGTATGTATCTCTCTCGCATAACTCAAAAACGAGTAGCCTCAGAGAGTTGAAATTTTGTATATAGGACTGCTATAACATGTAGATGTGCATCTCCTATTTTGGTTGTAATCGGCAGTACCAAAAGTATATAAATATATGTATATATATATCCACTCTGTTACTCGGCTCAGCGAGCTCAGTTTCTTTATTCTTTATGTTTGTAAATTGTGCATTTTTTGCTTTAAAAATTATTGAACTATGTTGTTCTTATCTTTCAGTTAAGATTTTATACCTTTAGTTAACCTGCATGCAATAATTGTGAAATTATCAGCAAAAGTGTTTCAAGTGCGGCTAAGCCTAATTTTTGGTTATAATAGCACCCATATTTGTTTACATTTGAAGCTTAGCAGAGTAGTGGATTTGTTGTCAATATAGAGAAACTTAGCTTCGCAACTACAAAGTATCGCCTTTTTTATTATTTCGATTTAAATTATGCTTGATTCATTCTAGAATTATCATCAAGTTATTAGCTTGTTTTTGAGTACAAATTGTAATTTTAATTGTAAAAATTGTTTTTTTTAATTGTTTTAACTGTACTTAGTGTTTTACGTTTTTCTATATCTTTCAATTTTTAATGAAAACATTTTGAATTTTTATGTATTTTTGCCTTATCGCGAAGTGAAAACTGAATTAATTAGAAGCATATGCGCATTAGGTAAGCGAGGTTGAATCGTCTGTGAAATCGTGTCTGTTTTGCGCCGAAGTGAAATGGTAAATAAATATAGTGAACTTTAAAGAGTGCATTTATTTTGTTGTATTTTATGCGCTAGCGACGAAGTATATTTAATTCGAAATTCGTTAACTGTTAAATCAATATGTTTAAATGAAATGCAGGAAAATTGCTCGTAATTTAATATTCCATAGAAGGAAGTCATGTTGGTATACACATCAGATTTTTTCTGAAAATATTAGTAAATAAGTGCAACAAAGTATTTGTAAAATATTTATAAAAATAAAGATTAAAAATAATTTCATTTTTAAAATTCTACTTCGAATATTATAAAAGTAAATGGTTGATGCATTTCATGATCTCAGCTTTCTTGTAATTTTTACTTTATCTTTATCAGGTATGAGCGACTGTCGAAGGCCAAGACACTCTCCGGATGAACATCACCACGTGCATGGTCATCCAGAAAAAACTTTGAGAGAGCATCTGTTTGAAGATTATGATAAACTGACACGTCCTGTCACAAAAGCCTCAGATGCTGTAATTGTCTGGGTTGGGATGTCACCTCTTAAATTAAGAAACCTGGTAAGTGTTTCATACATTACACGCTTATTACTCTTTCCTACGATTACTTTGAGCTCCGTCAGTAGTACTACCTGTACTATCTCTTTCCACGAACAGATCCAGACAAAAGTCTTTCATTATTTAAAATTAGAAACCATTTTAATATTTCACTGAAATACTTCAAATATTTTCTCTTTTTAGGATGAAAAACAACAAGAAATTGAACTGGATACTTGGGTAAAAATAGTAAGTGTGTTATGAGTAAATATGTATTTTTTTTAAATGTCGTAAACACATAAAACTTGCATATTTGCAAACTTTTGTAGCATAAGTACTGATTGCTTAAGTTGAAAAAATACTTTAAAATTACACATTTTGCGTAGTGTGAAATACAATTTTTCTACGCAATTCATTTTTTTACGTTAAATTTGTATAGCCTCACATGCTTATTAAGATAAATTTCCTCATTAAAAGAAACTGTCACATACTTGGTAGCCAAACTTTCAGATCTACACAAGCAATGTGCATAGGTTCTCCTCATAATAAATAATAATAAATAATGTAACGAGTATATATATATATAATATAATGTACTCACTAAATTCTTCTCACAATATGTTACAATAAGATTATAATAATTATAAAATTCTGCAGTTACTTTGTCTGGTGCAACTAATGCTTGTTACGATAACTTACTTCATTATGTGAAACTGTCATATACTTGGTGGCCAAATTTTCAGATCTACACAAGAAATGTGGATAGGTTCTTCTCGCAATATATTATGTATATATATATATATATTGTTGCGTGCGTACGGGTTCGTTATGGATCGAATGCACAAGTCGAGAAAAAGTTAATAAAATTTATTTTTTTCACAAGAAATAAAACAAAATGCTGAAATATTTCCACAAAGATATTCGTACAATATCACAATATCTTACAGCAGCTTTAAACTACTAAAATATAAACAGAACTCAAATTCAAAGTACAGAGAAAACTAATCCATTCTCACGGCGAATTCGTTGGAATCAATAACAGCACCAAGGAAATAGCTACAGTTCGTATAGCAACAATGACGGAGCTGAGATGTTTTATTCTGGCTTTTATAAACTTTTTAATCAAGCATCAGAACGTTCTCATATTTTCTCGATAGGAAAAGTGATTACGAGATATCTATTTATTAAATGTTAAATGCACGCCCTCTTTATGTTTCCGGCGTAGCTTTTTCTTAAATTTCGTCACGCGCTACATTGCACGGGAAAATAAAATAATTTAATTACAGTTCTACTAAAAATAGCAACTTAAATACAGATTCCGTAACAATATACATATATTATTATTATATAATATACACACTGAATTCTTCTCACAATATATTTTAATAAGATTATAATATTTATAAAATTCCGTAGGTACTTTGTAGAGTGCAAACCAACATTAACATGCTTAAGATTAATTTCCTTTTTGTCTAAGTTTTGATTTTAATAGGTAATGCACAGTCAGTGCATAAATCTGCTTCTGTCGGGATCATTGGCTTAATTTTTATCTCTATGCTTTTGTAATTTTGTACAGTACAACATATTTGAAGAACAATTTGTTCAAAATTTCTGAATAAAATTACACGTGAGAATTGTTTAGAATTTTAAAAATTTAGTTCAGCTTTTCATTTCTAGCTGAAGTTAAAAAAAAAGCAATATGATCTTTAGTTTTTTGTTTATCAAATTTCTGTGACGTCTCTTTACTACAATTCTGCTTTTTAATCAAATTTATAATTACTACTCATACATTTAAGTCAGAGTCGAGAATCAGAATTTCATATTCAATTTTGACCTTTTATTATTTTGATGATTTTATTTTAATTGTATGATATCATCTCTTAGAAACTGAAGTTTACTAACTGAAACATTGTATACTTTCGTAAGTTAAAAAAGAAATATTCTTCTTCCTAGTACACGCGATGGAACTTCTCGGCAATTATGAAATGCATACCTGTAGCAAGTTACTATTAAACCGAATATGCACCTGGTACATAACCCTTTTCTTTGATGAATTACCACAGAAAAATCAAATCTTATGATTTGGAAAGATTAATAGGCCATTACACACCTTAGGATGTTACGAGCTTAGTGCAATTCCTGGGCAAGAACCCAGTAACATATTGGAAGCAACTTTTTATGGCAGTATAATCTTCCTTTTTCCTATACGATGGTATATGGTACCCTCTCACTATAGCATAATCGTTTTAAGTAAATAAAGTCTGTTTTTAATAGCTAGTACAATGGCATTTTTATGCCAGAATAAAACTCGAAAATTTAGCTTTGGACAAAATTAAAACACGGCTTTGAAGCAAGTTTGCTTAAAATGTATATAGGTCCTTGTAAAAGAAAATTATTTTGAATTGTTTAGAATTTCAGATCAGGATCAGAACTAATAAATTGTTTATTACGTAAATCAGCTGTGATTCAAGGGAAAGCAAAGTTAACAAGCGTCACCAATATCTTTAATGAGTATTAAAAATATTTTTTAACTTTGGATTTACTCTTTAAAGTATCATTTAAATTGCATACTATAAACCAATTACTTTATGTAATTTATGAGCTACCCTATGTTACTGTGCTATCCAGATCTACCAGTTACTTTATGTTACTGTGCTATCCTATCAGTCTAATTTCTATTTCCCTGCCAAAGTGTAATTTCTAGCTGATACGATTCTCTGCAGAAAGCAGAAAGTATTTGAGTGAAGGTTTTAGGGAGTAAAATCAAAGCGTGTTCTGCCTGCTTGAAGGTCACGTTGCTAACTTTGATTCTCTAGCGATTAGTATTTTGAAGCGTTGAGTTATTCTTTCCGTTAAGCTTGTTTACGCCGACTTCACTTAGCCAGCTTAAGCTCTAGTTACACTATGAAGCCGTTAAGCTATAATAAATTACATTAATTTTACTTCATCCATTATCTTTGTTTTAAGCCACAACTACTGACTTCTGTAAGCAAGAGTTAGTGCCGACAATCAAACTTTACTTAGATTAATAAAGGGATCTGTACACCATTTCCCTGTCTCTGCGGTACTTACAAGGCATAGTGACAACTCACCAATTGTCCTTTAGGGTTCTGGTATAATTTTATGCTATCTAAGAAGGCCAGACTCTATTACTCTCTAATATGTATAGAGTGACCACTTTAATTTTGCTTTAAAATGCAATTAAATATATCCAAAAGTGCTCATTTATATTTTCTTTATAAAATGTATATTCCTTCTTTTTGCTTTCTGTTCGGTATACAGTATTCTTTTAAAGATGTATTTTAAAGCACATATTTATTTGTAGAATTAAATTTTTATTTCCCATAATAACGTAACGTGTCAGGACTAAGTGTTCGGTGCATGTTCTTGGCAAACATCTTAAAGTAACTCTTTAAAGTCCTTAAGTCCTGATCTGGAACAGGGAGCTGAATACAGCTATGTTCTGGTTGCAGATACTATGGTTCAATTGTATAATAAATGCACTTGAAAGGGATTTAAAATCCTCTTTTATTAAATTAATATTATTTACAAATCACTTCCCAACTCGGGAGGGATACAGAAAGTAAAAGACCACACTTGGGCCTAAATGAACAATCAGATAAATTTAAACTAAAGCTAAATAGAAATTTAATTGATCTTTGCTCACAGAGCTCTTCGCGGAGTTGGCCTCTAACTAAATGGTGCATAGCAAGAATTACTAATACTAGTGCACTTGAATTTATTTCAATAAGCAATCACGTAGCAAGCACTATGGCTTAGCATTTAGCTGCTAGCTGGTCAGGCGAACGTCGAACAGAATGACCGTGATCCGAGACTAAAAGCTCTCTCACCCTGAGAGGTTTCTACCTCTGGTTTAAATAGTACTTGGCTCTACTTCAAATTAGCATACGCTGAAAACGCGCCTTCTTCTGATGGGGAAGTTGAAACTGAGAAGAGAATAGAAAAATTAAAATTAAAATAAAACTTTGTTAGTTCAACTAAAACCTTACAAACGTAACTTTCAATACGGTTTTTAACAGTTTATGAAAATGCATTTGATACTTTGGCCGTACAGGTAACTACAATTCAGTTGAGAAAAACATACAAATCTAAATGTAAATATAATTACAACTTGTCTTACTGCAGAAGTAAAATAACTTAATTACCATTAGCAATAGTGATCTTAATCGTAGTTTAGTGAGACAGAAATCATTCAAAATATTAAAATATTTTAACTGAAGTTTTGTTTTATAGAAATGGAAAGATGCTTTTCTCAAATGGCAGCCAGAAGATTATGAAAACTTACAAGCCCTGGTACTACCTGCTGCAGAAGTCTGGAGGCCAGACATATCAGTTTATACAGCGTAAGTTATGCTTGAGTATAAAATATTGCTCTCTAACTGGAGTTAAGAACGCAGGTTGATAGCAGATTCGCACAATTTGTTTAACACTAAAAGAAATTTCATCATTTTTAAAATATACTTACAAGCACATACGTGTTATGTGAACTTATATTTTGTAATAACACACTAATTACTAAACTTAAACTTTCTCTTTTGTATGATACAGATTTACAAATGTAGGACGCTTACTTTTTCCTTTACATAATTTCCCTTATTAAAGAGAGGCTACCTGGTTCACGCAAGAAGAAAATTTTTAGATTTTAATAAAAAAATCTGATGTGTACACAACATGACTTCCTTGTATGGAATATTAAATTATATGCATTTTTTCTTGTACTTCATTTAAACGTATTTGATTGAATTAAATCTACTTCGTCGATGGCGCATAAATTGCAATTGAAAAAATGCGCTCTTCAAAATTCACTTTGTTTGTTTACCATGGCGACCATCTGGCGCTAGGTTCATTTAACAGCGTTACATCCCATTCATTTTATAATTCAGAATGCCAAAAATTATGTATATCATCTTAAGAATTATCTAATCGTTGCCACATGATCTATTCAAATACTTTCATAAATCTAAAACAATGTATGAAAGAAATTAAACAAACAAGCAAACCAAAAATCTGAAAACATTTAGATTTTAAATTATGTCCAAAGGGGCGTTTTTTTAACGTTTTGTGTGTTACCCTTATTTATTAAGTATCATGTTCTGCGCACTTCAACCATAAAATTCAGTTCAACAGCAGTATCAGAAAATAATTTAAAATAGGCATATATTTAGAATTCCCGATACACAGATTCGCGAGCTGGAGCCAAAAAGGTTTTTTTTTCCTCTTAGAGTGTTGCCATTATTCGCTTTTAAATCGTTAAGTTGCTCATCAAAAATTAGTTTAAGTTTTATAAAATATGAAATAGATAATAAAACAAATACCAAATTCCAAATTTGGGCTTCCAGATGCGCATATTCGGGATGAAACGTACGTTATTCAAAATTGGATGGCTCTTACCGTTCGTTGTTTTATCCCATTTGGAGAAATATACATACATTTATGCAGATTCTTTATTATTTAATTTCTTTGAATATAATACGAAGCGATAACTTTTGGTGGCAGCAATTTGTAAAATGGTACAGCCGTTTGTAGTGATTCAACGCAAAAAAGAAAGCGAAGACAATAGTCCTTCAGGGACAAAGCCCCTTTGGACTAAAAAGAAACTGGCTTTCATAGACGATTCAGTATTTCTCATTCAATTAATTCATTTCTTACTTCGTGATAAGGCAAAAATACATAAAAACTCAAAATATCTATATTAAAAATTACGAAGTAAATCTTAAACACATTTTTCCTCGAATAAACTTCAGAATGGATTAAGCAAGATTTAATTCGCAGTAATAAAAGAAGGCGTTATTTTTGTTTTTGCAAAGCTTAGTTTCTCTAGATCGGCAACAAATCCACTATTCTGCTAAGTTTCAAATGCAGACAAATATGGCCGCCAAGAGCAAAATGATTAGGCTTAGCCGCACTTTTAAATTGTTGATAATTCTACAAATCGTGCATGCATATTTACCAAAGGCATGAAAACCTTAACCGGAAGATAAGAAAAACATAATTCAATCATTTTTAAAGCAAAAAATGCACAATTTACCAACGTATAAGAATAAACAAACTGATCTCACTGAGCCGAGTAACAGAGGGGATATACTATATATATATATACATATATTTATATACTTTTGTCCGGCCGATTACCACCAAAATAGGAGGTGCACATCTACATGCTATAGCAGTCCCATACACAAATTTCAACGTTCTGAGGCTACTCGTTTTTCAGTTATGCAAGATGCACACATACATACGTACGTACGTAAGTAAAGACACCATGAAAAAAATCTCTTCTGAATCCATTTTAAATTAGTTTTTTAATTCGTTTGGGGGAAAAGAGTTGTTTCTTCTGTCCTTACGTACAGATGTCATGCAAAAACGTCGTTAAATTACATTTGATAGCGGTCAAAATGTATATTTTCGTTGAAATATGATACTCGAACTTTTTCGCAATTACTCATACGTATAATACATATCTTGTTTGTTACTCGGTCCGGTGAGCTCAATTTTTTTTATTCTTATATATTGGTAAATGATGAATTTTTTGCTTTAAAAATGATTAAATTATGTTGTTCTTATCTTCCAGTTAAGGTTTTTAGGCCTTTAGTTAATATGCATGCAATAGTTGTAGAATTATCAATAATTTAAAATTTGTTTAAGTGCGGCTAAACCAAATATTTTACCATAGCAGCCCTATTTGTTTACATTTGAAACTTATCAGAATAGTGATTACGTCTTTCTGCACCTTCAGTGTGTTTTTGTCGAGTGGGACCAAAAGGAAACTTTTAGTTTTGTGCACCGAAAAATCTGCCTTCTCCCCTGCTAGCCGAATTGCTCGTTTTTGCATAGAAGTTGTAATTTTAGTTGCAAAATTTGCGTTTTTAATTATTTTAACTGTTTCTGTTGCTTCACATTTTTCTATACCTCTCAATTTTTAATGAAAATATTTTGAGCGTTTAAGCATTTTTGTCTTGCCGCGAAGTGAGAGCTGAATTAATTGAATGAAAAATATATCTTTAATGAAAATCAATGAAATAAGTTTAAATGAAATGCAGGAAGCGTGTAATTTAATATTCCGTATAAAGAAGTCATGTGGGGGGAGCACCTGAGATTTTTTTCATTTATAATACAGATGTATATCATTTGCAGTTTAGAAAGTAAACTGACATCGAATTTAATTAAATGTTCATTTATAAGTTGTTTAAACCAATTTCCTTTAAAAAATTGATGAGTTTATAAAAACACTATGTAACTTCTAGTGAATAATAATTCATAATCAGAAACATCAATTGTTTATAACTCTCGCTCGTAAATTTCATCTTACTTAAAACATTGGGATTGTTGAATAAAATCATTAGATAATTTCAGGAATTCTGTTTAGCTGTGAAATCATTTAGATATTTTATAAGAATTGTTAGAAATCTTTAAAGTTTCGGTAAAATGTTCCCACAAATACATTATCAAAATTAGTTATATGTGATAGAACATCGGATAAAGCAAAAGCGTTGTAAAAGTAGCCTGATTCAATGGATATCCATCTAATATGGAGATATTGGATCTTTGCCTTACCTTCAGATGCCTCATTCTCATTGCCAAGAAAATGTCCTGCAATTCATTCATTCTTGAAATTATTCCAATTATATTGGGCTACCAGATTTGTCATTACTTTGGGGGGTTTTACTTATTTAATTCTAAATTTCTAACTTAGAACCAACCGCACGAACACTAACAAGCGAATAATCGCTTAAGTGTGTGAACAAAACATATAAGACTGAAGAAGGGTTCACAACCCTTTATTTTTCAGAATATTTACAATCAGTTCCTACTTGGTACTTTACACAAAGCTTCCACTCGGGCTAGAATTTAAATAATAATGAATTTAAATTAAACTAAACTAGCTTAACAAAGCTATCTGAAAAGTATAGCCGTAGCTATCAGAAATCTAACTAGGCTTAACGCAAATCTAAGGCTGAACGCAAATTGATCATGTCAGGGGGAAGGTGAACATTTGTTTACATTGGCAATCATCAGTTTTACATAAAAACTACGTCTTAAAGTTGTCAGGATTTTAAGTTCACTAACGTTTATTTTATTTTAAAACTTTACTATCATCTCTTATTTTCCACTTTCGGCCAGAATTAAAGCGTGAATATGTTTATGCAAATTGTACTTGCTAACGCTTAAGTATTTAAGTTGTGGCTTTTTGCCGAGAGTAGAAGGAAGGAAAGAGAGCCCTTTCGCTACCAGTCTTCACACGAGCTTGCCATCCGTTACTGTCCGCCTTTATGACCAGAAGTTTAATCCTCTTGAAAGTTAAAGACGTATTGTAGTTTTCCGCAGTTTGCGTACTACAGACGTAGTCATTTAAAAGGCGAGTCTTAGTGATAGTCATCTGCGTAAGATATTAAACGTCAGCTCTTATTTAAATTTTAGTTAGTTAGTAGTCTCATATTCTTTTACGTTCAGACCACAAGTGGTTGGGTCTCTGTATCCCGAAGTTCGGGATCATATTTAAAATCGATAAGCAAATAAAGGGTAATTTGAACCCTTCTTATCTTTGTTGTATCTTCTACACACGCACGAACATAGCTTTTAGTAAGCTCCCTGTTCCTACTCAGGACTGCAGTTATGTTTGCGAAATTAGTTAAAAGAAACACAAGTCCTGATAACGTAATTTCTTTCAAGAATGCCTCCTAGAAAATACAGCACTGAAGAGGAGAGAAAAGGAGCTAAAGCTGCACAAAAAGGTCTTGCTCGACAAAAAGAAACCACTGAGCAGAGAAAGAAATGTACCGTCAGTGGCATATTTCTTTCTCTGCTCACTGGTATTAATAAATTTAATTTAATAAGAATAAGAAGAAAAAAGGAAACAATGAAATAAAATCTGAAAGATTTCAGGTTTTAACGGTCGCCCAAAGGGGTTTGTAGAGGTATTTAACGCTTTTTCTGAGCTCACATTCTAACAGTATGGTCTAATTCCCCTTCGAGCAAATAAAAATCTGTAAATTTTCAGATTTTAACAGTCGCAAGCAAACCCTTTTGGTTTGTTAAGGTTTTTAAGACTCTCGCTGAGCTCGATGTCTAGCAGTCTGCTGTTACACTTAATTCTATTAACCTTCTTTTTTCATCTTGTGGGGTTTTTCTTATTTAATTCTAAAGTTCTTTAGAACCTCACGAACACTAACAAGCGAATAATCGCTTAAGTGTGAACAAAACACGTGAAACGTAAGAAGGGTTCACAACTCTTTATTTCTCAGAATATTTATAATCAGTTCCTACTTGGAACTTTACACAAGGCCTCCCCTCGGGCTTAAATAATAATGAATTTAAATTAAACTGAACTAGTTTAACTAAGCTACCTGAAAGGTATAGGCGAAGCTATCAGAAATCTAATTAGTTGGCCCCTAAGTATTAATTTAAAGCAAGGGCCTAAGGTATGGCCGAGCGTAGTAACTAAGAGAGAAATTAGCCAAAGGCAAACGCTCGCTAGTCAAGGAATCAGACTCTCTCTCTCTCTAGAAGTCGTTGAAACACTGACGTAAATAGTACTCTTTCTCATTTGCATTTTCTGCGTTATGGAATTTACATTCTGGCAGGAAATTGTATGCTGAAATTAGAATAAGATAGGAAAGATACGCAACTTAAAATAACTGTTAATAAACTCGGGATAAACTTTCTAACAATAATTATACCGAAAACAAAACTGAATTTGTATTTAAATTCACTAGAACGTAGTTCGCTTTATTGTTAAATTTCATAAATATAAGCCAGTTAGGAAGTCATTCCTTACCTTAATCAGTTAGCCGTCTTGTGCCTTGCCTTAACGATTAATTTAACCTCCTTTACCTCAAGTAGCTTATGAATTTTAATTTTAAATAACTTAGGTTTTCATTATTTTTCTTCTATTATTCTTTCCGTCCGCTTTCACTAGAATGCAAATTAGATAAAAATTAGAAACACCAATATTTATTATCTAGTTAGCACGCATCATTGCGTACTAAATAAAGACTGCTGGACTTGCATTATCAACAATTGCCTCAATGTTTGCAAGCGATTAAGCACAACACAGCAGCTACGAAATCGGGATAATTGCTCGTCTGAGGTAAAACAATATTTTGTACGTGTAATGAAATTATTTGTTGCCCACTAGGTATTAGGGTTGTTATGGTGAGAAGTAAGTTTTGGAACTGTTGATTTAATTGAGTTATTCATATGCTAACATTAATTTTAATTCCTTTTCTAAAAGTAAAAATAGATAAGTTAATTTTATTTTGAATTGTGTACACTAGTGTGCAAAAATTAAGGACGAGACGGTTTTTTCAATATAACTTTGTACAAAAGCTTTCCAAATCAACACATTTAATACCGTAAGATCCCTAATACGTAAGGACATGAGTAATGTAAGCAACACTTACAACAAGAGAAATCAGAGGGATAAAAAGAAGCTTTATTGAAAAAGTAGCATGGAGCGCAATGCGACTGAAGGCCGAAACATCCCTGTGATGGGTGTCCAGCAAGAAACATCCGGTCTTTAATAGGGGATATGATCTCCCCTGACTGCTAGGCAAGTTTCACATCATTTGTGCATGCTGGATATGTGGTTGTTAAGGAGCTGTTGAGACACTGCTGCTCGTTCCTCTTGTAGCACCAATCGCAGTTTAGGAATCGTTACTGGCGATAAGTTACGTGCTGCCACGGGTCTCCCTAGTAAGTTCCGTACATGCTTGACGGGATTTAGATCCAGAGACCTTGCCGACCAATCCATGTGTTCAGTATCTTCAGTCTCCAACAGCTCTTCGACAGTAACTGTGCGATGAGGTGGAGCGTTGTCGTCCATGAAGAGGAACTGAGGACCCATAGCCCTTGTGAAAAGATGCATGTAAGGAAGAAGAACTTCGTTACAATAGCAGTCCCAGGTGACGAACCTTCTTGGGAGATATGAAAGTCGGTCCGGCTACCAAGCACTATGTCTGCCCGAACGAGAACTCCGCGACCTCCAAAACAGTCCCTTTTGATGATGTTGAAGGGGTTATTGCGTGTTCCCTGCTCTGTCCAGATGTGTATGTGTCTAGAATCGCAACTCAGACTAAATCTGCTCTCATCTGTAAAGAGTACTCGTCCCCATTCATTGTCTCTCCAATTCCGGTGTTCACGGCACCACAGAGAACGCCTTCTCCGATGGGCAGGCGTTAGAGGTACACACCGTACAGGGCGTCGTGCAAACAGACCACCACCGTGCAGTCTTCTGGCCACGGTAAAACGCGATATCGGTCGTCCAGTCGCCTGTGTCGTGTGTCTAGCGATTTCTCCCGCTGTCTGCCGCCTGTTTCTTCTGGCCTGTAAGGCAATATACCGGTCATCTGCGGGTGTGGTTCCTCGTGGACGACCACTACTAAACCCCCGGATAGCTGTTCCTGTAGTTTGAAATTGTCTCCAAAGTCGTGAAACGATGCTGTGAGCAATTCCGAACTCTGCAGCCACACTTGTCACACTGCGGCCTTCCTCCAACTTCCCAATGATTCGACCTCGGGTAAAAACATCCAGATAACGTCTTGCAGATTGATTATTCGCCTTTTCTCACTGAGGCAGTAACTCGGTGTGATTTTAACTGCTTTACGGCGTGCAATCTCTTTGCCAGAAATACTGATCTTACACCGACAACATGCTTTATACTACTCAGACACTCCCCCATTACGTCTACCTGCATATCTGCGCATGTGCTACCGTACATCAGCTTACTTCATCTCCTGATTGGTCTTTCTGTCCGCTCTGCCTCTTCGTTCAGCTGATATGCTAATTTTTCGACTTCGTACTTAATTTTTGCACACTAGTGTACTTATTGCACATAGAAGTTTATACGTTACTAGAAAACCCGGCGGTCATACGAAATGATCGCTGCTCTAGATATTATTAATTGTAATTAAAATGATTTGTGCAAAGGTGTCTGCTAATTCAAACTGAATTACCCAGGGCAGTCGGCGAGGAAGCCCCTTTGCTTACTGCCCCACGTGGTTTTCCCCTTCTACTTTCTTAAATGCTTAAAGTAGAGTGCAATGAAGGAAACCACTGGCGGTACATTTCTTTCTTTGCTCAGTGGTTTCTTTTTGTCGAGAAAGCCGTTTTTGTGCAGCTTTAGCTCCTTTTCTCTCCTCTTCAGTGCTGTATTTTCTAGGAGGCATTCTTAAAAGAAATTACGTTATCAGAACTTGTGTTTCGTTTAACTGATTTCGCAAACATAACTGCAGTTCTGAGGAGGAACAGGGAACTTACTAAAAGCTATGTTCGTGCGTGTGTAGAAGATACAACAAAGATAAGGAGTGTTGAAATCACCCATTATTTGCTTATGAATTTTACATACGTTCCCTAACTTCGGGATACAAAGACCAACTAATTGTGGTCTGAACGTAAAAGAATATGAGACTACTAATTAACTAAAATTTAAATAAGAGCTAACGTTTAATATCTTACACAGATGACTAGCACTAAGACTGGCCTTTTAAATTACTACGTCTGTAGTACGCAAACTGTGGAAAACTACAATACGTCTTTAACTTTCAAGAGGTTAAACCTCTAGCCTTAAAGGCGGACAGTAATTGATGGCAAGCTCGCATGAAGACTTGTAGCAAAAGGGCTATCTTTCCTTTCTTCTACTCTCGGCAAAAAGCCACAACTTAAGCGTTAGCAAGTACAATTTGCATAAACATATTCAAGCTTTAATTCTGGCCGGAAGTGTAAAATAAGAGATGATAGTAAAGTTTTAAAATAAAATAAACGTTGGTGAACTTAAAATCCTTGCAACGTTAAGACATAGTTTTTATGTAAAACTGATGATTGTCAATGCGAACAAATGATCACCTTCCCCCTGACAAGCTCAATTTGCGTTCAGCTGAAAATTCTGTTTAAAATACGATGTCGGAATAAAATCTGGAAAAATTTGAAACTCTTTACGCGAAAGGATATTTAGCATAAGAGTTTGGGTAAACCTACTTGATGAGATGTACTACGCACAACTCGTTAGTTGGTTTCGTCTCCTTTAATTTCTCAACGTTTGCAAGTTTCTAGGTAATTCATATGTAAATACAATTAAATGCATAATAAGCAACAATTGTGTGAATTAAAAATATTTAAATATCATGATAATTTAATTGAAACAATGATAACTATTATGATAAAATTTATTTTATTATTTGAATGCCGTGGCAATTTCATTCCATTGGTTAGTACAGTTACGGAAGCAACGAATAAACTAACGGCGACAAACAGACACTTCAGCCTCATATAACAAAGATTGCTTATTTTTTTGAGTTTTTATTTATTTCTAGCGAGATAATTAGACATGTACCGCAGCTATGTTTCGTATGTTTCGTGGTAAGGCTTAGCGAATAAAAAGACTAAGAATTTAGTTAAAGTAAAATTTTAACTAACTTCTTCCCTGAATCATCTCAACTCAGATTAAATGCGTTACCGCTAAAATCAAAAGATCAGCTGTAGAAAACGAACTTCAAAGCACAACTCGATAACGGAAAATTTTACAGTTATGCAAGAAATTGAGAGTAAAGTATTAAAAAAAAATTATCTTTTACTTTCTGCGTTCATTGTGTTATTGATGTTTTTTTTCATTTTGGGATGACAATAAAATGAATTTAACAAATGCGTTATTAATAATAAGTTCTGTTAATTCAGCTATTCAGTTGAGAGTTGAATTTGCCTATGCAACTTGAAATACTCTTTTTTTTCCCTTCTTCAGATCTAGATAGAAAATTTGATTTCAGAATTACCGAGCATTTTTCTGTTTGCCTACGGTTTGATTTGATTTCTTTGACAAAGAATGGCTCCATTTTATTCCTGCTTTTATTTTGCTTTTACAATTTGACTTTAAATTCCTTTCGTATACAGTCTTATGAAATAGTTCCCTTCTGATACATCATCGTCTATTGTTTTTAATAAAACAGTTAAAAATTTCTAGAATTCTTAGAATTTATTAAAAACAGATAAGAATTACGGTTATTCCCTTCTATCACCAATAACGAATAGAGATGAAAAATGGGAAAATTCTGCCTATTTATTTATTTATTTATTTATTTATTTATTTGAAGATTATTTTCCGGGTAAAACTGGTTAGTATATCTAAAAAGCAATTTGAAATTTCGATTTTAAATTGTTCTCTTTATTACTGTCTGTTTCTTTGTCCTCAAAGATTTTAGCTGAAATTTAAAATCTAGCGAAATTCATAATGTGCCTTGTCAATGTATTTTAACTTAAATCAGCCAAAATATAAAAACTTTAAAAATGCGAATTTCAATGCATATCATGAAACGTGCATTAAAGAGAAAGATGTAGCCATTTAAATAAAAAAAGATAGAGCGAATCATCCAAAGCTAATCACAACTGGTCTTTTAACAACACTTTTGAGTTTAATTTTACTAATATTATCCAAAATCCTATTTCAACTGTTAAATTGTACTATCTTGATATCTCCTACATTCACATAAACATGCTTATATAATTAAAATACACTAACACACTGAACAAATATTAATTTAAAAGTCAAACAACAAAAATCAGCGTTATATTTTCAAATTTTCACAGGACTAGTTTCGATGGTTTTACCGAACCATCATCTTCAGCTGCAAAAGCGCAAATGAACGAGATAAAATATAATGATTAGATAATATAACATATTTTGCTGCCAAAATTATTCAAAGTACATCTTCCATTGGTGAACTGGATTTTCTAGAGGTATTTTACATTCAAAAAAATCTTTCTGTTCTAGTTAACGACCCTAATTCCAATCCATCTTTGCCTTCAGCCTTTAGAGAAATTATGTTTTAGTTCTGGTTTCATCAACATATGGCGCCAGTGGCTTGTCTCCTGTCCAGGCTTTCTTATATTATCTTATCTAATCATTATAGCTTATCTCGTTCATTTGCGCTTTTGCAGCTGAGGCGGATGGTTCGGTAAAATCATCGAATCTAGTCCTGTGAAAACTTTAAAATATAATTCTGATTTTTGTTATTTGACTTCAAAATTAATGCTTATATAAGTTGAACATTTTTATTCCAATTTCTCTTTTTTTTTCTGAAGCTTTTCTATTTCAGATTAAAATTTATCATTCGATTGTTCGCTTTTTTAACTATTTTCTTTCTTTAAACCATATTTTAAACCATTTTCATATAAATTTATTTTTATTTTAAATTTTCAACCAAGAAGTGTTTTTTCCTTGAAAATTAGATAGCTTGTTTCTCGATCCTTCAATATCTTTACATTTTTAATTTTTTTTTACTATCATCCTGAACCTAAAGTTAATTTTAGCCTAATGCTATATTTCTGAGGCCATTATTACTAATAATTAAAATTAGTTATTGATCTTCAAAATATATCTAATAAAAGAATTTGGAGTTTTGAGTTACATTTCGCGAAATATGGAAACTAAAAATTTCATTTTACGAAACAAAAATACGTGAAGGTTTTCAGGTACGAAACATCAGACATTTCAAATAATTTATTTTAATAACTACTACAGACTGCATCAGACGAATTTTTGCTGTTAGCTGTGGAATGTTATAATACTGTTGTTAGCAGTGTATAATGTTAGTCCTACATACGTGCACAGATGACAGGTGACAGCAGGCTCGGACACCCAGACGGCTTTACTAATACTACTCGAGTATTACCCGAAACCCGCACCCATCCGGAGCAACCCCCCATGAGATCCCAATCGAATCACATCAGAAGTTTATTGAAAAATTTAATCATTTTATCCATGGCCAGACAGCGGCTCTGAGCATACAATGTCAATTGCTGGGGCTGGATACAGAGCATATAGTTACCGTACTTTGGTATGGACTATGCCATAATATGTACATGGTGGCACATTATGGTGCGTGTAAAGACTATGGTATGACTCACATACAATATTAGAATACTTACTTACAACAATAGTGATACATACAGGACTTACTTACAATAAGAGTGCAATAATATTAATACAACAATAGAGTACATACAGTACCTAAATATTAGCACAGTTTAGTAGTAGAGCTTATACGCATTATAAGAATAGCACTCAATGCTTGCAGCATTTATGCAGATATTTACTTGATACATACGTGGGCAGCATTCCAGGTAGGACTACTGACACTGGAAGTCATCAAATCTGAATTAGAAAACTCAAATTTCTGATGAAATTGATAAATGGATAGAGGAAGGCAATTTGCAAGGGAAAACTTCTAAAAAGATTCATTCATTCTTTTACCTTAAAACTTACCTTAGACAGTCAGTGCCAATATACTCTAGTTAAATAACTAGCAGTCTAGAAGCCATGTAAAGATTCACGTCAGATGACAGCATCCCAGAACTCGATTTCTGAAAAGGAATTATGACCTCTTCTGCAATGCAGAGTAATCTGCATCAGATCCAGATGTCAACGTTTGTACGAAACACAACATAATTAAATATGTTAATATTACTAAGTCACATTCTATTACTTTTATTATTGTTTATCGTAGGTATTCTCTCATCTTTAATATTCCAAACACAAATATTCATTTATCTCAAATCCTATTTACATCACTTACATTTACAATGTATTCCCCTTATATTATAAATATTACTTTAAATAATACCAAAGAATAAATCACTAAACAATAAACTCGCAATCCAAACTTCACAAACCTTTTTTTCGTATAGACCACTATTTCTTAACCTTTGGGGATTTTTAATTTCGGGGGAGGGGGTATGCGGTCAAATTTTTGTTTAGTTTTTTAATTATTTCATTTTAGTTTATGAATATAAAAAATACTTGTATTCGAGTTTTGGTCGTTACTAACATTGTTTATACTTTTTGTTATTTTATTTATAAAGCAGGTTTTAAAATAATTTAAATCTAAATAAATATATAAATGTACTTTTCAGCTTTTTCGAAATGAAGGGGCATTATCTTCTAGCAATGGGGAAATCGGTGCATGGGGCAAAAAACCCACTGGTACTGCAGGGCTAAAGAAAAAGAAGGGCTGGTTCATCCCTTTGAGGGGAACGATGCCGACACGAACCCTGTTGGGGAGCAATGTGACGTCACTGGGTTCCTTACATGGACCTTATAAGAAGGTCCCTTATAAGGTCCATGGTTCCTCACCTCGTCTACTGACCAAATTCGCAGAGTGAAAGCTTAAATCTTTACTTCTTAGATTTTTTTAAAGAGGTTTCTTTTACTTGAAAATTGTAGCTCAGGATACTTTTAAAATGAATTAGTATTTAGAAAGAGTTTGTAACGAGAAAATATTGAACAAAATGCGGCCTTGTGCCATTGCTACCTGCGGTAATAAGTTTCATAATACGAAAGAAATAAACGTGATATTTTCATCGGCTTCCGTATAGAAACGTTCAGCAGACGAAAGAAAGACTGCATAAGTGTTGCAAAACAAGCATACAATTTTTTTTTGTTTAGTCTTTTGTCAGTTGTTCATCATATCAATAAGAAAATTATTGAGATGGCTTTACAAAACTTTTTATTATTATTATAGTGTTTACTTTATTTATTAAATATCCCATTCTTGGCACTTATAACACATACAATTCGATTCAAAAGCAAAATCACAAAATAATTATAAATCATCATACCTTTAAAATTTCCGATAGACAGTCTCGCGCGCTGGAGATAAAAATGTTTTTTTCCGTACAGTGTTGCCAGTGCTTGTATTGTAATCGTCGAGTTTGTTAATTAAAAATTCTTCAAAGTTTTACAAAATATAAAATAGGTAATAGAACAGGATTATGTTATTAAAAATTTGATGGCTCTAAGGTACCGTTGTTTTTTCACAGTTCGAGAAACATGCATACATTCATGCAGATTCTTCATTATTTAATTTCTTTAATTATAACACAGGGTGATAATATTTGGTGGCTACAATATGAAAAGTATGCGCCGTTTACAGTGATTCAACGCAAAATGCCGTTTCGAGACTCGTGATCCCACTCGTGACTAACATCCTTTTCGGGCTAAAAGTTAATCAAGAAAATGGAAAATTACAGATAATTAAAATATACGTTTAAAGCATATATACCAAAATCATAGGCAGATAAGAGCCATTTTCCTTTAAAAGCCTCCACGAAGTTCGAAGAAAATTTTTGAAAATGTATGGGAGAAATAAAAAATCATATTTCTAAACTTGAGAAACGTTTTCCCTCCGTCAATAAGCACACGATTCGTTTATTTGCTGTTTACGACGAGCATTCATAAGAGTTTGGCACTTGAACTGGAATGCATGCCTTGTGTCGGCAAGAAAAACTAATCAGAAAATAGTTAAATGGAAAGAAATCACGTAAATCAATTCCTTTTATTGCACCATAAATAATATTTAAAATCATTATTTGGTTTATTATTCACGTAATTTGTTATATGACTTATTTTATGCACTGTGTAGCTTTTTCTAAAGAGCTACAAAGTGAATAAATTAAGTCATATAACTAATAAGTTACTAAACATATATGACTAATAATTCATATGTAAAATAAATCATGAAATTCTGCATGGAGATAAATTTAGCATTAGAATACATACTTTTAAAATATACAAATGCACGAGTATACATAAGAAAGTATATAAATATCAATTAAAAGTATTTTTATTATTTTATGACTAAGGACGCTGCATGTAAAATCCTGATGATTCGTAATAATGCTTTCCTAATAGTCACTGCCAAGGCTTACAAAAATCTTATTAACTCATTTCCGGTGCTAATTGAAGCACATAATTTAATGAAGCGAAATGTTTGGATTTAATGTATTATAAAATTTACTGTTAGCATTAATTAAATTTTAATCAGATGGGTTTCTAAGGTCACATACTCTGAAAGTACGTTTGCATAATTTTATTTAATATTTCTGTAACGCGGCGTGCGACATTATTTGCGATATTTTAACTCTAGAAGAATTCTTCGTAAATCTGGAAATTTTCAATGTTTTTACATGCGTTTAAAAAACATTGTGGGAAAATGAACCACATTTAATGCATATTCGTCTTTAAATATTAGTTTAAGCTTATGTTTCACGCGTACTATAGTTTAATTAAATACGCCATAGCTACATTACTAGGTCAGATATAAATGCATATATATTGTAATTTCATGAGACAAAATCTCTTAATTACCAAACAATTCTTTAAAACCTTTTAATTTTCAAGCAAATACTTATGAAACCGAAAGCGGAATAACGCACTCAAAGCAGCAAGCGAACCCAATTACGTCATCAGTCTCTTCTTCCGGGTTCAGCTGCGGGAAGCCGAGGAACCAGCCCTTTAGCCCTGCTGGTACTGTACAATTTCTCCAACATCTCATAACGGACATAAGCTCTATGCAGTACTCTTGGCCTATGATAAATATTTCAAACCAATAAGGTTCCGAATGAATGCTCCGCATTTTAATCACATATGAAAGGCACAAGGCTATGTTAACATAGAGCATTAATATGCAAAAAGGACACATGCAATCATCCTTCTACAGTAAAACTCTGTCTCCATTCAGACCATTAGACCAAATTTTAAAATCACAGGTAATAAATATTTCACTTTAGCAGATAAGAATCAAAACGTTTGCTTTGGATAGTAATACCAATATCGCTTATTTTATGAAAACCTGAGGATAATAAAAATCTAGTCCATTCAGGGTAGATATATTATCGAAACGTAATTGCAGATTTTAGCACATTCTTTAAAGAAAAATTCTGATGTATACACCACATAACTTCCTTGTACGGAATATTAAATTATGAACATTTCACTTAAGTTTATTGGATTGAATTAAATCTACACTCATGTCCATAAATTAAGGATAATGCAAAATCAGGCAAAGGAAGAGTTAGAAGCAAAACAAATTTGACTTATTTGTAAAGCTTATTTATTAAACAAAAGGTAAAGATAAAAAAAAGATGCTATTTTGATATTATTAAAACAATTAGCGATTTTTTCTCCCTGGAGCAAATTACAAAAAACACCTATTTACAAAAAACCAATATTACATGGTTGGTATGATTTTTAATGCATTGTATGTCTCCCAGACGATGCAATACAGTCCGTACAATGCCTAGCCATGCTAAGTATCAAATTATCCATCTGATCTTGGGGGATATTACACCACTCAAAAAGCAATGCTCTCCGAAGTTCTGGTATACATGTCGGAGGAAGTTGACGGGCTGCAACTCGTCGGCCAAGCATGTACCAACACGTGCTTCACTGGATTCAAGTGCGGTGAGAATGCTGGCCAGTCCATACGCGTGATATCCTCCGATTGAAGGAATTCGCTTACGATGTTTACACGGTGAGGACGGGCGCTGTCATCCATAAACACAAATTGTGCGCCCATGGCGCCCCGAAACAAACGTACATGTTGATCCAGAATGACGTCCCGATAGATTTGGCTTGTCAGGTTCCAATTTGAACATGCAGGTCAGTTCTGGAACCCAGAATAATTCCACCCCAAACGAGCACTCCTGCACCAGCGTAACGGTGTGTTCAATGATGTTTTCTTGGTGGTAACGGGTATCTGGAGCTCTCCATATGAAAGTCCGGCGAGAATCAGACTGCAAGCTAAACCTGGACATGTCGGAAAACATCACACAAGCCCACTGTTGCGGTGTGCGCAATGCAGGCTCTCTACTCCAGGCTAACCGCAGGCGACAGTGAGTTGCAGTAAGTGGAACGTATCTGACAGGTCTACGAGCATATAGACCAATCTGCCCTAAGCGCCTGTACGCGGTCTGCCTTGAAACTGACGTATCAGTGGCTGAAGAGAGCTGACGAGACAGGTCTGAGGCTGTGCTCCCCCTGTTTCTTTTGGCAGTAACTGCCAAATACCGGTCCTCATTCGGCATTGTAACTCTGGGGCGACCTGTGCTGTAACGTCTACTCACATTACCATCATCTTGGAATTGTTGCCAAAACCTGGAGATGACACTCTGGCCAATTCCAAGTTCGTCTGATACTTCCAGTTGGGTACGCTCACATTCCAGACGGCCGATAATTCTACCACGTAAAAAATCATCCAAACGCGTCTTTTGTGTCATAACTATTCGGTTATTGCACTGAAATGCTTATAAAGCGCCTGCGAACAATTTTACTTCTTTGCTTGTATTTTTTATATATCACTCTCTTACACTGTCGTCATTGTGACGTACCATCGGTGTCATCTGGTTTCTTCCTGAATTTTACATACGATTCTTGAAGATGTGTGTAGTGAGTTTACAGGTGATATATTTATGTTAGAGTTCGATTTTCGCGTGAGTCTGAATTATCCTTAATTTATGGACATGAGTGTGCTTCGTCGATAGCGCATAAACCACAAGAGGATAAATGAGCTCTTTAAAATTCACTTTATTTGTTTATCATAACGGCACTTTGATGCTAGATTCATTTAACAGCGTTCTCATTCATTTTTTAACTCAGAATGCACAAAAATTATGTATATCATAGATTGGCAACAGATTGGTACCACGGAAGGCGATGTTAATCTGGACAGATAGTGTAAAGGAGCTTTACCTACTTAGTCAAGGTAAATAACAGGTTGTGCTTGCACTTATACCAAGCCTAAACTACTCTGTGAAACCTCGCCAAGTGATTATCTGAAGCACGAGTCATTGCATTTAAATTCCAGTTCTGACTTAATAGGAAGGCTTAGTCTAAAGACTTTGTAGTTCTTTTCAGATGTGCGGTAATTCGCCCCAAATCTGTTAAGAGTTCGAACTTAGTTTATGCTATGAAAAAAACTAAACTTTATGCATTTAATCAGTGACTCGGAAACGCATTATTTTATAAACATCGATTTTCAATATCGATATTCATGGATCATTTAACACGCAATGGTAGCTTAATATCACTTATGCAGCAAGTTTTTGCCTTGACATCAAACAACCCTCACTCCTAAAAGCATAAGCAAAGTATTTCTTTTGTAAACTTTTATTTAGTTCACTCATGGTAGTTGTTGCTATGGTAAAAAATTTATTATGGATTTTTAAACTGATAACCAACTGGGTTCAAAATTTGTACTCTTTGTGGATGACAACACAATGAGGGAAGGCATTCTTTTTTCAAAATTCGATTTAGAGCTTTTAAATTGATTTCTTTAATATTGATTTATTTATACATTTATTAATCTCCCTCACTTTAATAGATAGAAGTTGTTGTAAATAAATTAAGTTTGGTATATAACTCCTCTGCTATTTTAAAATTTCTATTTCATATTCCTATTTGTTTTGTTTCAAATAGATTTCATATTTACTATTTATTTCTTATTATTAAAGTAAAAAAGTTATTATTCATTGCTGAAAAGCAACTTTTTATTGAATAATTCCATTTAAAACATGTAATTCAGAGTAGAAAAACAAAAATTAAAACGTTTTTAAGATAAGCTTTTATTAAAAATTTATGAGTGAAAACTTATGAAATAATTAATGAATTAAAAAGATAAAAATAATTTATCATATAGTTTAAGAGAAACTAGAAATAAAATAATTACTTTCACAAAACTCATAATTATATATCACAAATAATAAAACCGCAGACGCCAAAATAACAACGCTTAATAACAGAATTGCATTACTGAAAATATAAACCAGTTATTTCTGTAAATTAATCAAGATCTCCCTACTCTTTTATTATTCATGATATAAAACTGTAGATGAATTTTGTAAAGAAAATGATGCAATGTCTTGTTTCATTGAAGCTGAATGATAAATTGCTTTCCTTCTTTCGGTTTATAACTATTTCGTAATTTTTAAGTGAAAGCTTCTTATAAAAACGTTTATTTATTTTTTATGTCTATTCGTGTTACTAATTTTTCTTTTAATAGATGTAATATCCTCCGTTATATATGTAAATTAGAATGAAAAGAAGACAAAGACATTAAATTAGAATGAGAGAAATGTAAATTAAAAATTATTTTCTTGCTTTGATTTGCTTAATTTTCTTAGTAATTTTTTAACTGTTTACGTCATTTAAAACGTTGTTCTTGCTTTGAATTACTTAATTTTCTCAGTAATTTTTAATTGTTTATGCCATTTAAAACGTTGAGCATCTTTAAAGATTTCAAATAAGGAAATCTGAGTTTTCAAAAAACGAATACTGTTAAGTTTACAGTAACGATTTCCAGCTAAACAGAGAAATGACAATTATGAATATGTTATACTGAAACTTTTATAATACCAATTAAAACTTCATAAACAATAAAAAAACTTATATTTTTCTTTTAGCGATATTTATGTGTGGAACTCATAGTAATTTATTAAAAAAATTACAATAAGTTAGCATAATTATAAGCAGAACATGAATATATTTCAAAGATACTTTTTATACATTTTTCTTTGTTTTCAGAGAAACTTTTACACGTTTAAAAATATTCTTTATAAGGTAGTTGTTATTTTTTTTCTGAAATATGTATCTTTTCTAGGGCTCAAGATACATCTGTGCGGCCACCTATCTTAACCAATGTTCTGGTCAATAGCACTGGAGAAATAACATGGGTTCCACCATTTACAATTAAAAGCAGCTGCCCTGTGGATTCCTACGATCATAAACATGAAGTTATATGCAATATCCGCATCGGATCGTGGACTTATCATGGTCTACTTTTGGATTTACATATGTCCAAAATAGACATGAGTAATTACGTTGACACTCATCCTGAATGGAGAGTGGTTACCGTCAAAACAAACGAAGATGCTAAGCTGTATGAATGCTGTGAGGAAGAATACCTTCACATCAATTTCAACGTGACTTTGGTTAGGAAGACATCAGTGCCATCGCGTTCCCATCGCAGTCATTCACATGATAACGATTACAGTTGGCATCGACATTCTCATACAAAACGGCACCACGGATAACTACTTTTTATCTATACCTCAGTAGATTACCCCTAATTAGTTGCATAGTCAGTGAAACTATAAAATTGTAAGGGATGTTTTCACATCTCAACAACATTTTAAAAGCACCGTTTAATCAGTGCCTTGAATAATACTTGAAAGTAACGAAAATATATATTTCACAGCGTACAAATTAACTACAAATATTTTAATATAAACTACACATTTTACAACTAGGCAGTTACAAGTTTACTGAGATGCTGCTTATTGAGATTCGAAAGCATCAAGTAATAAACGAAGTGTTTTTAATTCATTTTATTGATTATACATATCTTTGTGATAATTGAAGAGCAGGTATACAGACGTTCATAAATATATCAGATAAAACAAAAGTACACTGCGAAAAGAAAAAGGAACAGTTTTATATCTTCCTTTCTATATCTGAAATCTTAGAAAATTCCATAAAATGTTTTGAAATTGGTAAGGAAAGTTCTGCAATGTCCAAGTTACTACCCTACTTACAACTATTAGAAGTGCATTTGAACACTCATCAGAATTTGAAACAGCAATTCTTGTTTCTAAAGGTTTATTTGAAAGCCTATAGCGTTTTCCAAAATCTGGATGAAAAAATCACAAATTATTTAACTAAAAGATGTTTCTAACGGCTCTTAGTCAAGCTAAAAGTACATAGTGAATATCTTAAATTGACAGTTAATATCTAATATCCTTCTCTAGTATAGGATGTAATATGAGAAAGTGTTATCACAAACGCTAGGAAAATATTTATCGAAATTCAGATTACGAATATAACATGTAATCAGAATAAAGACAAATTCTTCCTTAAATAAAGTAAGTAAGCTTAAAGTACTCTTAAGTGCGTACGGGTTGGTAATGGATTAAATGCACACAGAACCGATTAAAGCTTGTTAAAATTTATTTTCTTATAAGAAACACTTTAAAGTTCTGGAACTTTCCACAAAAGTACTCGTACAGCTCTTCTTATTAGGATACAGCACAATCAGTAGGTACTATAAAGAACGACACATAGTAGTTTAACTACTAAATGCGTTAAACACAACACAATACAAAGCGCATGTAAAGAGCGAAGCTCGCACGGAGATCTCTCAATACACCGAAGACAACGCTGAACTGAAAACTGTGAACTGATACTCTGTCAGGTCTTTATAGTTTTTCCCCCGGCTGCCGAGGAATTTTCAGCACTTTCCATTTCTCGAAATTACTGGAAATCATATATGGTTACAGTTGCATATAAGAGCCGAATACAGTTATAGTTACATAGGCATTTAAGTCAAGTACACTTATACAGCCATCGTACTGAAATGTCATCAAATGGTCGCCAATTCTCGCAAATTTCGTCAGTTTGTTGCTAAATTGGGTGACAACACTTAGTCGCCAAAGCCATCGCCAGGTTGGCGATATCTTACCATTTAGTGAGCTAGACTCTTACTTCAATTTTAAATTGATTTGCTCCTGTAATTCTATTTTTCCGGCAAAGCTTTTCTTTACAGTTTTTAAGATTTAAGCTATTCTTCTTATGTGAATTAAACATATTTATTATTTCACTAAATTTAAAGAAATAAATTTTGTAAGTTTTTAATATACGCATATGTACAACCCATTTAATAGCAACCTCGTATTCCAGTTATGCTTTTATTCTTGAAGGAAAAGCAATTAGGCTGCCTAGCCTGTATATTTATCAAACTTCGTTATGCAGTTTTTTTGTCGTTGGCATAGTTATTGTCAATAACATGTCAGTAAAATATGCGCATTCTGAATTGAAAATACAGGGTGTTTGTTATAAGTCCCGGACCCATTTTGATGTTTAATAATTCATAAAATAATAAAAATAGATTAAAACTAATAACATAAATGGTTATATAGACTCAAAAAGTTTCATGACCGTTGTCAATGAACTTCCACGTGTGGCCCCTTCGTCGCACGGAAAATATCAAGTCGATATTCAATTTAACGCCAGGTACCGGCAAGCATGTCGGCATCCACAGAGGCTATTGCGGTTGTCATTCTGGCTTTTAGGTTATCCATGTTCTACACTCTCCTCCCGTAAACTTTGTCCTTTACAAATCCCCAAAGGAAAAATTCCAGCGGCGTTATATCAGGTGATCTGGGTGGCCAAGGAATTGGACCTCCTTGCCCAATCCATCTTCCTGTAAAATGGTCATTCAAAGAACTACGAACGACGGTCCCCCAATGAGGTGGTGCACCATCTTGTTGCAAAACGACCTGTGGCTGAAGCTCTTCTAGTTGTAGAAATACGAACTTTTCCAACATGTCTAAGTATACGACTGATGAAACCGTCTTTTCTGTAAAAAAGAAAGGCCCAATGACTTAGTCGTGCATTAGTCCACACCACACATTAACCTTTGGGGAATCCCTTTGTGCCTCACTGTATTCATGGGGGTTTTCCCCCATATGCGCACATAATGGCGATTAACAATGCCAGAAAGATGAAAGGATGCTTCGTCGGAGAACATTATGCGCTTCATAAATTTTGCATCATCTTCTATCCTCCTTAGTATATCTGTTGCAAAGGCCATCCTCCTAGGCCTATCGTCTGGTTCTAAAACTTGAACAATTTGGACTTTGTATGCATGCAATCTTAATTTTTTCTTAATAACCTTGTACACCGTCGAAATTGGCATATAAGCAGACGATATTTACAAAAGTAAAGATATTCAAACCTGAAAAGGAAAATATATAAGTTATTCCATCAACAAATGCCATAAGTTTGTTTATATCTTCATCATTTTATGAGTTATTAAAAATGGGTCCGGGACTTAATAAGCACCCTGTATATTTTAGATATAAATGACTTTCAGCCTAACGAAGTCCATCTCAGAAATAAATTATATACATCCTATCTAAATAATAAAAGGAGATATGAGGAATGAGTATCCTTTCGTGGATGAGTACTATTACCCTAGAATTGTTAAAGTTGTTAATAATATGTTCTTCCTTAATTGGTCAGTTACCGCCCTACGATGAATGTACATTTCGACTGCAATGAAACCTTCAAGCCCAATAAAAATTAATATTTATTTCTGATGATATTAATGACGTACTGAAAAATGTTATTTAATCACGAAATGTTTCGAATTACATTCAGTACTTGCCTATTTCTGTAAAAGCTCAAAGTGATCAATTTTTAGAATTCCTTAATGGTACTTTTTAAATTCAAATTATGCAAAATTTTGTTTGTAACACTGTGACAAAGATAACGTTTTTTTACTTATAATTACATCATACTATCTGAGGACAAATCTATTCAGTTGTTCGTATTTATAATCCATGTATGTTTATTGATGCAGAGTCTAGTGAGATAAATTTATAAATTTAATTTTAGATAGAAAAGTTTCCTGTCATTTTTTCTGATATATATTACTATAATAAACAACACGCATTTTATAGAAAAGAAAAAAATTATTCGATAAGACGGAAAATAAGTGTTTAATTTTTTTAACATAAAAAGTCTGACTCCTATTTCCTTCCGAAGTTTCAGCCATCTTTCTGTTAATTTCAAATCCGGGAAAGATATACTATTCTAAGCTTTCAAAGTATAAATTAACCACGTGTTATTTAATCTTATTTACATCCGATTCTAATAAAATTATTAACTATAAAGCACCATCATTCATGAAGTTTATTTTAATCTACATTTTAAAATTTTTCAGCCTAAACACGTTCGAAACAAATAGTCTACATTTCATATTAGTACACACTATTTCCAGAATTAATACAAGTGCAAAGCCCACCAGTGGCTGAGCGGTACTGAAGTCACTAAACACTGGTAGTTCGGTCCAAGGGTCGTATTCCGGTGAATGGGCTATGGGAGTTTCTGACATTTTTCCCATGCGTAACGTGTATATGAGCCAGTTTCCTTTAAAAGGTCCTCCTTGAAGGCACCCCTCCCTCAAGTGCCTTGCTATAGTCAAGTAAACCAAACCTCACCATAATACAAGTTGAAAAGCAAACATCATGTTAAGATTATTCAATCATTCAAATTTTAGTCACAATATTAGAAATATTTAAACATTTCTAGAATTAAAATTCGCATATTAAACATCTCTGCATATTATTAGACAGAAATCCGAAAGGTACTTCAGGTACTGTGCACATGGTACTGTCCACACGAGAATGGTACTGTCCACACGCGTAGTGATATTTCCATTCACATGGACATCAACACAGCTATAATGTAGTGTTGGAACTCACTTAATGTTGCTAGACTTATTGAAATACTAGCCGCTGCACAGAATTTTACTCTGCAGAACAATTTTATCGAAAACGAAACAAACAACAACGGAAAAAAATTCAGTTAAAAATGCATTACATATAAAAAGCATACAATGAAATAAGCAATACCCCTTAATACGAATATTAATTATCCTAATAAGTAAATTAACCAAATTCCTACTGCCTTCTCTAGACAAACGTCCAGTATCCAAGAGAAACATTAAATTTAAAAACTGCACAGAATTATCGCCCTCATTTTTCCGGGTGGCAATAGTGCTGATATCAGCAACAATGGCTGCGTGCCATTGTTGTTCATATAATGAGAGAAAATCAAAAATTTGATACTATTTCATAAAAAAAAA
>KK117861.1:95542-106600 GCA_000611955.2 Stegodyphus mimosarum | reverse complement strand
AATATTACAATGAAATAAGCAATATCCCTTGATACAAATGTTAATTATCCTAATAAAGTAATTAAACAATTTACCGTTGCAAAAAGAAACAACTTTTTAATTTCTTAAACTTTTCAGTCTCTTAAAAACAGTAACATAAGAAATACGATGAAAAATTGTTGCCAAACCGAAATTTTTAAAAGAATGAAACTATTCAAAATGATGCAATTTCATCAAAAATCTATCAACAACAATAAGAAAGGAAAATTGTTGCCAAAACTACATTTTAAAATATCTGAGATGTGAGAAGTGTATTCGGAAGCTTCATTTAAAAAATTTTAAAAAAATACAAAATATTATTATTTTTCCAAAATTCCTTTTTTAAAAGGAGTCGAAAGGATTAAAGTTCAAAGCGTCCAAAAATCAAAGGAAAATAAACAGCACATTTTTTAAAATAACTTTTTTTTAAAAAAATTCCGCCGAAAAGGTGTTAAGCTCACATTCCTAAATAAATTCGTATTTAATCGATTTATTGAAATACGAAATTTATTTTAAGTTCGTAAAATAGCTAAGTGTCTACGCTTCACGACGATGTAAAAATGAAACGTATAGACTGAAATCTCGCTTTCCTGTAGCCCATTATGTCTCAAAATGACGCGATTTGGTCACAAAACATAAAATAAAAAAAATTCGAATTCGAATTTCGAAAACATCGCTTCGAGGTGCACTTGCTCTTGTGTAGATACACCTATGTACCAAATTTCGTGGCCCTGGGTCTATTAGCTTACTCGCAACACGAGCGAAAGACACACACACACAGACTCTTTGTTTTATTATATGTAGAGACAAGCGTTGTCTTTAACATCCACCAAAATGAGAAATGGTAAGTAAGGCCAGGAGATCTTGGTGGCAATCTTATAAGCTATTTCTCCCGCCTTCTTCACATGCCTTTGCGGTGTAGAGGTCAGCACGCTCGACGCGTAACCGAGAGGTCCGTGGTGTGATTCCTGGTGAAGACGTTGCTCATTTTTCATCACTCCTGCTTCCGAATAACCTAATGTCTCTACAAGTGGCGCCCGAACTAAAAAAGGTGGTGGATGATGATTCTCCATCACCGGTATTTGGCGATTGGGTCCCCAAAACGTCAGTCGCCCTTTAAAAGGGAAAGTATATAAGGTATTTCTCCCACCGTCTTCGCATGGCTTCGTGGTGTAGTGGTCAGCACGCTCGACGCGTAACCGAGAGGTCCGTGGTTCGATTCCTGGCGAAGGCGTTGCTCATTTTCCATGTCTCGTGCTTCCAAATAAAATCTAATGTCTCTACAATCTGCCTAATACTAAATAATCTTATCTTCTGCATATCGCCTATATTAAAAATGTGGGAGTTCATTATTGACCCATTATTCAAAACTATACAGAATATTACATCTACTCACATAAACAGCAATGCAATCTAATGAAATTAATAATTTCAGAAATTCACAGATTAATTCATCTGTCAAAAATAACATTACATTTTTGTTGTTTCTGTGTCTCAAAATGTGAAAATTTGAAGTTTTCATAACGAGATAATAGATAATCTATTAATGAAGATAAAAATAGTATAAAGATTAATAGGCAAAGATTCAATGTTCCGCAAATATTAAATTCATCATTTATGCTATTTATCATATCCTGTTATAAACATGCTCAAATACAAATATTTCCTTAAATTTCTGAAATTAAGATATTCAAAATACTTCAGGTAATGAAGAATAATCGTAGATAATTTAATCATATACTGTGATTTATATATCCCGAAGAAATTTGCATTCCAAAGCTAACTGATGTTTGCAGTCGCTTAAAGTTAGATTTGAGTTAGAAATATGATTTAGCACTTGTTCAAATACTCATATTTAATACCTGTTTATTTTCTCTCAAGCGCTTAAAAATATCAGGGTTCGAACTTAAAACAAACTCTTTCCTTTCATGTACATTTATACCAACGTATCCCTTTAAGTATGTATCTTAAATGAAAAGCAAACAATCTAGGCTCTTAATATTCTTCGTTGAGTAAACATTGACCCCAAAGCTCCGTTTGAAATGAGAATCTGTATAAGCTTTATAAAATGTGTACACATTATATTGTTTGCCTAGATAAAAGAATGAGATAATTACTTTCATTGATTTTAACTGAAAAATAACTTTTCAAAAAAGCCTTTTTGTTTGCCTTGAGAGCCTTCTGAAATTAATCTTTCTTCTGTTTTATTACGCTAATCTTTAGGCTGTTATTCTCTGGATTATATATGATGAGTAGTTCGTTTGAAGCAAAAAATTTCAAATATGTTTTAGAGATTAGATAAATAAATATATTCTTTACTTTCTCAGGGATGCAAGTCGACAAAGAGCGCGAAAATACATTTTTGTAGCACTGAAAGGTAGTTTTAATTAGGAAATAAATTTCCTTCTTTAATTTTTTTAAAAATTTAATCAGACTAACACGTTATTACAAATAATATGCAGACGAGATTAAGAGACGAAATTCATTCGTTAGTTGCATTTGCTTTTACTTTTTTTTTAATTTGCTAATATCTCGCTAAGAAGAAATTGCATTTACATTTCTAAAAATTCTCTGAATATGAAATTAATTTACACTATGCTTGAGAAACATGAGAAAACTTTAAATTTAATATAATTTATTTTCAGTAATTCTTAAAGGAATTGTTTTCTTCTTTGGTAATTCATAATGTTTATACAGATTTGAATTTGATAATTGGACAATTCTTTGTTACGTTTGAAGATTATGTTGCTAAATCTTCTTTCGTTAAACATTCTTCAGAATAGGTTTATAAACATTTATTCCATAAAATATCATTTAGAAAAAATTCAATTTGTTTTCATATTTAACCCAAAGGAGCGTTAGCTCAGAAGGGCTATTAATTGCGTTTGGCATTTTGCGTCGGTGTACTATAAGTGGCGAATCACTTTTTATGTTGGGTCTACCAAATATTAGAGCCCTGTATTATAGTTAAAGAAATTAAATAATGAAGAATCTGCATAAATGTATGTATGTTTTTCGCATTCTGGTAAAAGAACGGTACCTAGAGCCAACAAATTTTGAATAACGTACATCTCCAGTCTGCACCGGAATATTTGCATCTCTAAGCCCATATTTGGAATTTGGAATGTGTTTTATGATTTATTTAATATTTTGTAAGCATTTTTGAGTTTTTGATTAAGAAACTCAACGATTTCAAAGCTAGCAATTGCAACACTGTACGAAAAAGAAACATTTTTATCTCCAGCGCGTGAGACTGTGCATTGAAAATTCTTAAGATATGCTTGCTGTTTTAAATACTATTTTGTCATAGTTCTGTTGAATTTAATTTTATGGTTTAAGTGCGAAGAACATGATATTTAATAAATAAAGATAACGCATAAAACTTTAAAAAAAAGCCGTGTCACTTTTCAAACTGTTGCCACCAAATATTATTGCCTTCTGTTATATTTAAAGAAATTAAATGATGAAGAATCTGCATAAATGTATGTATGTTTCTCGCATTGCAATAAAATAACGGTACCTAGAGCCATCAAATTTGAAACCTCCTCCCATGAAGGCCAAATTTAGAATTTGGAATTTTTTGTATTATCGGTTTCATATTTTGTAACACTTTAACGAATTTTTTATTAAGAAATTATTTGCTGTCCAAAACTTGCGGAATCCTTAACGAAACATTTGTTTTTTGCTCGCAGTACTAAATTATTTCGTGTTACACCAACTCACAGTTACCACTATTTTTGATCACTGTAACGCAAATAAACGTACACTTTTTTTTCGTACAATTAATCCATTTTGGTGATGTTCTAGGACTGTTTGCAGTGCTTACTTCTAGGATAGGTAATTTCGTTATTCCTTTACGCAAAGCACATTTATTCTTTGGTATATTAATTATTGTGATTTTATTTTTCTTCTACTCCAGTATGAAGCTTTCCCCAACATCAAATATCCTTGCTGGAACACTATTTCCATTTCCTTTCGCAAACTGAATGTCTCTGCATTTGAAACCAGCTCTGTGTTTGCGGCAGAAGCCATATTTATTACTAGAATAAGTACTAGATCAACTGCACTTCAACTTAAGCAAATGCAATTTACGATAGCCTTCAATGTTCGCTTCAAATTCAAGGTTTCAAATGACCACAGAAAGATAAATCATCTGACTCCCAGTTCCGTGAATTCATTCGGGTCCGTAGTGAATTTCGGTCGGCTGTCATTCGAGTCGGTAGTCTGCAAATTCGATTTCTTACCCCAAATTACGTGACCCTTTAATCGAAACCTTAGATAATATTCTTATACACATCAACATTGAATACAACCCGCACTCTTTGCAGAATTATTTACTCTTCAAACATTTCTCCCACATACATTAGTGTTGTCTTCATCGCTTTTCAGTTCAGCATATCATTGTGCAAATGAACAACTTCAAATGATAATACAATGGCACAAATATCTTTCAGGTTTCATTGCTAAGAAAACTGTGTGAGTTATACGAGGAAGATAATTAAAATTTAAAAAGTGCGGTTTGAAATTATAGATGGGCGTAATACACCGGTGCACGTTATACGCCGCAATATAGGACAATTGCTTAAGGTAATGGCTGTTATCATAGAGAACTTGCTAAAGGAAGCTGATTTGTAGTCACGTTACCATAAACATTTCTGTGCAGATAGTCTATTCGCCGTGATTTATACCCTGATCAAATTACTAACATTCAGTATTTTTAACCGCCAGACCACTGTGGAATTAACTGGAACTAAGAGAAACGTTAAAAACAAGTACAGCTATACAGATGAATGAAATAAAAACAGTAGTTTGCTGCTTCTATTGGCAGACTAAAAACAGACCAAACCAAATGTGCTTTAATTTTGAATTTCTTCTCTAATATATCTTATACTTCCCCTCGTCCTTCTCCATCTTAATAGTTGGCGAGAAATTATTGAACTTGAACATTATGAGGAATATTTAATGAAACTGCACGTTGAGAATAGTGTACATCAAAGACTTCCTTTGGAATACTGTCTTCTGTTAGCTCTGTCCCGCAAAGAAATTATTCATCTAAGGAAGAGATATCTTAATATATATTACATTTTCTCTTATATATAGAAATTCTTATAGTTTTACATTAAAACGTACTTTACAATGAAGGATTTTACGCTAGTTAATCAGTTATTACTTTGACTGCATTTCAACTTCTTTCGTCAGCTCACGTATATTAGTTAATGTATTTCAGTGCGTAATGCATTTATTATTGCGAAACAGACTTTTTAAATTTCCGGAAGAACTTTTGACAACTTTCGCTGACTGTAATTATTTTACTACTCCCTGTAAGGGAACTAGTTAAATCAGCTTTAGCTTTGCTAGTTGTACATGCTTCGAGAAAGACTGAAGGCTGAGCCAAAGCTGGGTAGACGCATTTTACTTCGTATTTATTATTTTAATTTCACGTGAGCTCGTATTTTGAATTTACTGTATGCTACGGGGATTTGATATCTTGTTGCGGCATAACTTGTGGCATAATCAGGATAAAGAGTATATAAAAAGGTTCAGTTTAAATATTTCTCTAAGTTTATTTCATAGTATTTTACTAGTTGCAAAGGGATGGTAAGTCGTTGGATTGCCTTTGTGGTTATAGGAGTTAACGTTGAGAGTAGTTTCCAGCCGTACGAAGAAGAGATATTTTTCAAAAAAATATTTAAGATACCTGTATTCATATGAAAACTCATTTCTAACATCCTATGCTGCTAAAAGTCGTATCACTTTGGTAATGCATGGATAAGACGTTAAAATGATTTGCCACTAGGGCATTAGTAGTAGATCAGTTAACGCTTTGATTGGCGGTGGTTACCTACAGTTACCACCTTTTCTATTGAACGTCTTACTCACTCGCGTGAGTGGTTTTCAAGATTGACAGTTTCTGAAGTTCCCTTGTAGCTCACTAGATGGCAATCAAGAAACATTAACCAGTAGTTGATGAAACAATTCGTCTTCAAGAAAATAAGCATCAGCCATGGAAGACAACATCACGATGATGTGCACTTTGCAGCACCAATAAAAAGCCTGTAAGAACACTGTGGGAATGCAGCACATGCAAAGTTGCACTCTGCTTGAAAAGGAAAAACTGTTTTCGTGAGTACCTTAGAGACTGATTTGTAGGGATGTGTTCTATGGGCGGTGGGGTCACTTGGCACTAACCACCAGAAGTGGTCGTTTTTTTCACTCGTCTTATACGTAATGCTCCCAAATAATTTCATTGTAACACCTGAAACAAGAGTATAGTAAATAAAACAAGAGTTTTGCTGAAAAAAATTAATTGCCTTTTTCTGCTCCTCAAAGAGTTAAAGAAATAAAGTGTTGGAAATCTGACCTAGCCTTGAATTTAAGCAAACTGTGCCCATTTGCTTGAGATTTTCTTAGTTTCACAATTACTAACGACTTCAAACATGGGCCAATTTCTAAAACCAAGTTTCTCGTAAAATATTAAATATTGCTAAATATTAAATATTAGTAAAATATTAAATATTAAATATTACTAAACATTATATGCCATAAAATAAACATAACATGCAGCACATGTATCTTGTGTGTATGTATGCATTATAAGTACTACATGAACTCATAATATATACATACACGCAACATACAATACATACATGAATATAAACATACAACATAAAAATACACATGTAAAGAAATGAAAATAAATAAATAAATATATAGTAGAGTGCATTGCCATTTTGCCATCACTGCATTGTTATTCTATATTGGACACTGGACAGCTTGATTAAAAGCTGTCAGTTCATGATTAAAAGTTTTTAACAGTTTTTAGAACGTTCATAAAAGCTCATGATTAAAAGCTTGACATTTCATGATTAAAAGTTTTTAATAGTTTTTAGAACGTTCATAAGATGTTTCGCTGATGTAAGTATTGTGACTGCTCAGAAAGTTCAGAACATTTTGGGATTAAAAAATTGTGATATTTATAACATATCAGATACATACATTGTGATATAATAACAGTAATAAAATAAAATACATTATGAGATGATAGGCTAGCGATTATTTTAATTTAGCTTGACTCACATATATATCTTGCCAACAGCTCCTATGATGTTGACACTTCTACAAATTTTATTAATTGCTACACAATTTTATTTTATAGTTGGTTGGTTGACGTAGATGACGTAGATGACTGGAGTCTCTCAATGGGCAGTGGATGATCTAATGTTCTCTGGAAGCTTCAATTCCACACACGCTTGTGTCTGAGATGTTGAATCTATGGAACTATACAGGAAAGGGACCATGATTTGTTATAAATTGTGTTAGCTGCGGAGTGGCTGTAAGACTCTAAGTTGAAACTTTTGGCATAAAGGTAGACGTAAGTGTCCCACCGTGATCCCATTCAGTTTGCCGTTTTTGGACTGCTTTAAACAGTTCACCTGGAAGATAAACTGCTGCAAAACATAGTCAAACAACATGTGGTAACGAATGGTTCTTTTCCTGCTTTTATTTTTTTAATATATGGCACTGTAATGTATGCTGGAAAATTGTGTACGCCTAAAGTACTAATTTTAAAATGTCTAACGGCGAGGAATTTACGATTTTAAATGGAAAGTAACTGAGAAATAATTTTGCTCATATAATGATGTCCCAGTTGCAGATCTGTTGATGATACTGTGGTATTCCACCCTTTTATTTAACAGCTAAATGTGGGGAAACCGCTTACACCAATAAGCGAATAATCGCTTGAGTGTATGAAGAAAGGCGTGAGACTCAAGAAGTTTTAATTACCCTTTATTTCTCAAAATAAGGATTAACACAGTCGGTTCCTATCTCAGAGAGCACAGCAAAGCTCCCAATTGGGCTTGAACTTAAAGATATAAAGCTTAACTAAAAGAGATATAGCCGAAGCTATCAGAATTCTAAGTAGTTGTCCCAAAACTCTACGAGCTAAGGTACGGCCGATCATAGTAACAGCTTAGAGAGAGATGTTCATTCTTTTTTATCTGAGTTACATTTCTTTATAATGCGGCGGGCCACACAGAGATGAGAAAATCGTGTGGGCTGTCCAAGCAAGTCACTATTTTCTAGATTTTAAGACGTATCACACGACACGTTCTGACATCTCAGACGCAATAATTCCCTCCAATTGATAGTACAAGAGATATAACTTCACGAGCAGTGTCAAGCGATTGTAAAGTCTTGCACTGTGTGTATCATCAGTGCCTCTTGATTTCCGGAGGGCTGCTGAAATAATGAACTTCTTTTTCCTCTGATATCGTTCCAGATACAACGAAGTAACCACTAGTATAGAGGATGTAAAATACTACTGAAAAATTAAGGAGGTGTAGTTAATTCAATACGAAGATTTTTTTTCCATCGGGACAACGCGTCAAAATGCTTCTGAACGCTCGACTAGAGAGACCAGAATGTTGTTGAACTCTCAACTAGAAAGACCCTCGTTAGCAGGTTCCTCACATCACGAGCACTATACTTCACTAACTGTTCTATGCTATCCATGAATTATACATATATATTATATATATATATATATATGTGCGTGTAAAGAGCTTCCCGTAATTGTAATAAATATGTTTTGAGTTAAAAAAATGCAGTAAGTATTACGCACCCTCACAAATGTACTAATCAGTTATGTGGGGTTCCACCCTTTTGTTTCACACTTCAGTGTGAGGAACCTTGTACACCAATAAACGAATAATCGCTTGAGTCTGTGAAAAGAGACGTAAGACTCAAGAAGGGTTAATTACCCTTTATTTCTCAAAATAAGGATCAACACAGTCTGCTCCTATCTCAGAGCATACAACAAAGCCTCCACTTGGGCATAAACTCAAATTAATAAGAATTCAAACTTAACTAATGCTTAACTTATAGCCGAAGCTATCAGAATCCTAAGTAGTTGGCCCCTAAATCTCAATTAAGTAGGCGAAGCTATCAAGGGCCTGAAGTCCGGCCGATCGTAGTAATAACTTAGACAGAGTTGTAGCCCAAAGGGAAGCGCGCCCTAGTCAGAAACTCTGGCTCTCTAACGAAGTCAATGAAACATCGACTTAAATACTACTCTTTCTCGTTTGCATTGAACGCTTTTCTGAAAATACAGTCTGGTAGGAAATTGTAAACTGAAATTGGTTGAGACAGGAAAGTGTGACAAACTTAAAGTAGCTGTTACAAACTTAAAATAGACCATATAATACTTTAGAAATAAGATGTGAGAAAAAGTGTCTTAAAAATTTTAAATATCTCTAACTCAAAAATCTCTAATTAGAAAATTTTAATATGTATTATTTGTGCTGCAAGATATTACTACACTCATGTCCATGAATTAAGGATAATGCAAAATCAGGCAAAGGAAGAGTTAGAAGCAAAACAAATTTGACTTATTTGTAAAGCTTATTTATTAATCAAAAGGTAAAGAGCAAAAAAAGATGATGATATATGTTTGATATTAATAAAAAAATTAGCGATTTTTTCTCCCTTACAAAAAAAAAACCTATTTACAAAAAATCAATATTACATGGTTGGTATGATTGTTAATACATTGTATGTCTCCCAGACGATGCAATACAGTCCGTACAACGCCTAGGCATGCTGAGTATCAAATTATTGATCTGATCTTGGGGGATATTACACCACTCAAAAAGCAATGCTATCCGAAGTTCCGGTAGACATGTAGGAGGAGGTTTACTCGTCGGCCAAGCATGTCCCACACGTGCTCTACTGGATTTAAGTCCGGTGAGAATGCTGGCTAGTCCATACGGGTGATATCTTCCGATTGAAGGCATTCGCTTACGATGGACGGACGTTGTCATCCCTAAACACAAATTGTGCGCCCATGACGCCCCGAAACAAACGTACATGTTGTTCGAGAATGACGTCCCGATACATTTGGCTTATCATGGTTCCAATTTGAACATGTAGGTCAATTCTGAAACCCAGAATAATTCCACCCCAAACGAACACTCCTGCACCACCGTAACGGTGTCGTTCAATGATGTTTTCTTGGTGGTAACGGGTACCTGGAGCTCTCCATATGAAAGTCCGGCGAGAATCAGACTGCAAGCTAAACCTGGACTCGTCGGGAAACATCACACAAGCCCACTGTTGCGGTGTCCACAATGCATGCTCTCTACTCCAGGCTAACTGCAGGCGACAGTAGGTTGCAGTAAGTGGAACGTATCTGACAGGTCTACAAGCATATAGACCAATCTGCCCTAAGCGTCTGTACACGGTCTGCCTTGAAATTGTCGTACCAGTGGCTGAAGAGAGCTGACGAGACAGGTCTGAGGCTGTGCTCCGCCTGTTTCTTTTGGCAGTAACTGCCAAATACGGATTCTCATTCGGCGTTGTAACTCTGGGATGACCTTTGCTGTAACGTCTACTCACATTACCATCATCTTGGAATCGTTGCCAAAGCCTGGAGGTGACACTCTGGGCAATTCCAAGTTCGTCTGATACTTCCAGTTGGGTACGCCCACATTCCAGACGGCCGATAATTCTACCACGTAAAAAATCATCCAAATGCGTCCTTTGTGTCATAACTACACGGTTATTGCACTGAAATGCTTATAACGCGCCTGCGAACAATTTTACTTCTTTGCCTGTATTCCTTATATATCACTCTCTTACACTCTCGTCATTGTGACGTACCATCGGTGTCATCTGGTTACTTCCTGAAATTTGCATATGATTCTTGAAGATGTGTGTAGTGATTTTACAGGTGATATATTTATTTCAGAGTTCGATTTCCGCGTGACTCTGAATTATCCTTAATTTATGGACATGAGTGTATTTCAACTAAAGTATTCAGGATATTATGCAGTGTATCAAAAATTCTTCTTACATTGTGAAAAGTCTTCAATTGTTTAAAGATTTATTGCTTTCAACACCTCATATTTTATATATTTAATTTAGTACTTAATTCCTCAAATTATTTATTTTCGTTTTTGCTTTAGTTAGCTCAACAAGCACAAACTATTTACATATTTTCATCAATCCTTTTTTAATAGTTTAAGAACTTGGTTGGACATT
>KK117861.1:81048-95473 GCA_000611955.2 Stegodyphus mimosarum | reverse complement strand
CTGCTCAGGGTGGAGTTTAAGCATTCTCGAAAACTTCATTCCAAACTTCTGAACGTCAAGTGCTTATACTTCTTACTTCTCTCAGCAGTCTAAAGAGGAGTTTTTATCATTTTATTTAATCTCCTCAGCACCTTGCTCCCTTACCCTTTTGCTTTTCCGCTCCTTTATATCTTCTACTTTCCTTTTGGGGTGTACTTCACAGCGGAAGAATTCGCTTTTAAATTCGAACGTTTTGAATCGAGGAAGGTAATTTCAGTTTGCTTCTTTCTTCTCTTCACGTTTCCAAGTGCTACTTGAGAAGCTCTAGAAACTAGTGCTGTAGAGAGATAAATACAGACAATTTCTTTCATGACGCAATTCATCCGTTGCTGATATCCAGCTACTAGCACGCCAAAGCAAAGAATTAAGAAACAGTGTTAAAGAATGCAAGGCAATTTGAAAGAAAGTGGCATAGTTTTTTCGGCATCTGTTTCAAATGAATTTCTTCTTCCCTTTGAGGGTAGGTAAATTATTTCATGCAGCTCAGAGAAGATGCTAAGAGTCGTTAAAATTGTTGGCAGTAAAGCTAATAGGATTTAAATGTTCCTTTTTAAGAAATTACTCAATAGTGTAAGTTAAATTCTACTATGGAGTTCTGTTTTCCTTCATAAAAACAAATGCTATTGAATCAGTATTTCGTTTATTTCCACAGCTTAAACAAGCCACATTTTTTATGGGAAAGTTTTATCAATAGTTTTATGATATAGCCTTATATGTATATCTTTCATCCCAGATTTACATATGTAAATTTGCTTCTGCAAAAATTTCTTAACACTGTTATGCTTTGGATAAACCATTTAGCCATTGGAAGAAATTTATAGGGTACCTCGCTATTACACTCAAACTGTATACTTGCATTCCCCCTTCTTATGAACGCTCGTTTTACATTACTTCTATTTTAAGAAAAATATATATATTATTAATATATCTTTGTTTATTAAGAGAGGGACTCAGAAGAGGATTTTCGCATTTGCTGAAAGGGCAGGAAGGCGAAATCACCCTTAAGATTTCGCTTCATGCAGGGATAATTAGAAAATGTGGCTTATATTGAAAGAGTGCATAGGTTTAGAGCCACTTCGCAAGAAGAAGATCTCCTGAAAGGTAATGTAACAACGTAAATCGCAGTGAAAGCACAAGACGGCTAGCAGCACTTATCATGTATTTCTCCCGTCTTCTCAGCATGCATTCGTGCTGTAATGGTCAGCACACTCCGAGCATGTTCAAGATGTTCGAGTCCAGACGAGAGCCTAACGTCTGTACAGTGGCGCCCGAACTAAAAACGATGTTGGAGGGTGATTCTTCTCCACCACCAGGATTTGGCGATTAGGCCCCCTAATCGCCAGTCGACCTTTAAAAGAGGGAGTTTATAAGGTATTTCTCCAGTCTTCTTAGCGTGCCTTAGTGGTGTAGTGGTTAGCACACTGGGCGCGTGTTCAAGAAATCCAAGTTTCTAATCCCGGGAGGGCATTGCTCATTTTTCATATCTCCATCTTCGAAATAACCTAACGTCTCTACAAACTTGAACCTGGGAAGGAAACAAAACCTGGGAAGGTATAAATAAGTTATTTTCTGCCCCCTCATTCTACATATATAGCCTTTATTGTATCTTTAAATATCACATTTTGGATAGTCCAGCTAAATGTACTGTTCTCATTGCCTTAAACTCTTAAATCTTGAAGTCTGCCTGCTTCTTCCCAGCTCTTTGGAAGTTTCTACTACGCTATATAGTATTTGTTATTTCTAATATATGGATATCGAATTTAAGATGTCAAATTTTGTTCTGCTGTTGCAATAAGCGTCCTTTCAATTAATTGGAAAACTTTTAAGGAACCATAAGAACATTTAATTTTTTCTGCCGTAGGAATTAGTGGTAACTGCTACTTTGTTTTTACACAGTTTTGGATTAAGAATAATTTCACTGGTATGCTCTAGGTTTGTAAAAAAGGTAATATTTGCTCCATATTAATTCCATAGAAAAAAATTCATATGTGACATTATTAGTCCAAATGGATAACTTGCACAGAAGGATTATAAATTTCATTTTGACATTTTGCGTTGATTTACTACAAGCGTTGCTTCACTTTTCAAATTGTTGTCACCAAATATTATCTCCCTGCATTATGTTTAAAGAAATTAAATTATGAAGAATCTGCATAAATGTATGTATGCTTCTCGCATTGATAAATCAACAGTACCTAGAGACATATTTTGTAAAATTTTAACGAATTTTTTATTAACAAACTCAAGGATTTCTCAGCGAGCAATGGCAACGTTGTACAGAAAAAAAACTGTTTATCTCCAACGCGTGAGACTGTGTATCGTAAATTCTAAAGATACGCTCATTTTAAAATTATTTTGTGAGATTGCTCTTGAACTGAATTTTATGGTTTAAGTGCGAAGAACATGATATTTAGTAAATAAAGGTAACGCACAACCCCTTTGGACGTAATTTAAAATCTGAAACCTTTCGGATTTTTTTTGTTTTGATTTATATTGAAATATAATTTCGTCATACATTTTGTGAATTTTACTTAAATATTTCTTAAGCATGAATAATAATGGTTTCTTGGGCATAAACAATTAAATAGGGAAACCTCTACTTATGTGTGAGATTTAGCATCAAAATGTCGCTGAAAATCAGATATCTAAAAAACGGGACCCTGATCTGTTACTTCTGGGTAAACGCAATTTTATGGCAACCCATTATATGTTTCTTTAGTTACATTATTAAAGCCATCTAATATACTGTTGAGTTCTACGGGTTCATGGATTTGGAGTAATTGATGATAACACTTGATGAAGAATCAAAACACAGTTTATTTGCCATTATTACGCATTACAGTTCCGAAAACACGTTTACAGCCGTCGAACAACTACGTTAGACACTCAGAATCAATCAGCAACACAGCCTTCACGCAATACTGGTAAAGACAATTTCATGGCAAAGCTCTAAAGTATAGCGCCTGACTCGCTCGATCGCTGCCAATCTAATCCCTGAACTCGAGATACTACTAGTATATTTCGAAGATACTATTTTCTCCGCGTACAGGTAGGGTATATATAGCTTTAACCTACCTTCGGGAACATTCCCGAGGAAAACTGCTAAGAATGCATTCTAGATGTTCTCGCTCCGTCTATGACATACGTATCGCCAATTTTTCTCGCCAAGTGGGCGATTTTGCACCAAATCTGACAACTTTGCCTTCCCTTGGCAGTCTCTGGCAACCGTAGCACGGGTCTCCGGAGAAGCTATTTTACCGCAGCTGGGCATTTCGCAACAATAGTTTACATGTACAGAAGTACAGCAGGTTAAGAACCTAGTTAATAAAATATCATCCAAAGTATTATGATTCTATTTTTTTTTTGTTAATATTTGTCAGTCACCATGAAAACTCAATGAAGTGTTCGCCATGCTAATAGATTCTATTGTTAGCCGAATGTGTTTCCCGTTACACCACGAAGATAGAAAGAGAGGAGGAGAAGAAAAATTTGCTTATAAGGTGAGGTTCACATCTGCTAGAGTTTAATTAAATAGGTTAAAATCTATATTGCATGTCCTATTCTTTTATGTATGTCACTTCATGATATCCCACAAGTAATGGTAGTGTTGCTTAATAATTTTGAGTTAACGTTGAAGAATAATGCAATAATCCTTTATATTAAGGTTTGCCGGAATAGTGTAGGAAACCGTTACGGTTTTTATGGTTTGACTTGAAGGTCCGTTTTTATTATAATTTGTTAAGAAGACGATAATTTTTAACGTTAATTTTAAAGATAATTTTAATGTAAGAAAGATTAAGCGGGTGTCGTTAGATTGACTAGTTAAGTTTAATTAAGATACAATAACACGCGGACAAATATTAATTTAGAAGTCAAATAACAAAAATATGGGTTATATTTTCAAATTTTTCCAGGACTTGAAAATGAAAAATCTTGTGAAAATTGGAAAATATAACGCTGATTTTTGTTTTTTGACTTCTAAATTAATAGTTAGGTTTAGTATTATCTGATCGTAATGAAATAGCGGATAATTGAAAAGTGGGTTTTTGAAAAGCAGTATTGCCTATAAAATGTTTTAAGTCCGTCTATAATTTTAAACACTTTGCTTTTACATAACGTTTCAGACAAATCAAAATCAATTGAGATGCAATTTACAGACACTAAGTCCACATATATCATATCGAATGCCGTTGATGCTATATAATGCGTTAAAACAGCTGTTTTCTTTGCTTCCAGTCATTCATATTGCATGTCTTACACTTTTGTATTGTATGCAAATGTTCCAAACTTTTATTGATTACTTTTGTGTGCCAAATTTCCAAACTTTCATTGATTACTTCTTTATTTCTGAGAGAGCCAGTTATATAATACTCATATTCGCTTATTGGTTTTTAATTTCTCATATGAATACTTTTAACCTTCTAACCGAGAAGTTAGACCGGCCTTCTAACCGGCCGTATATATACGGCCTAGAGTATTTTTTGTGATAACTGTACGAACGTAAATATACGTGCATATTAAAATTTGTCAAAGAAATTAAGGCAATATATTAAAAGTACATAAATACAGGTATGAAATGCCAGGAAATGTTTTACATTAAATCAAGAAAATAAATTTTTCTGGTAGTAGTTTTGGGAAATTAGCGAAAACCCTGTCCAGTCAGAGGGTAGACTTTTCTTCATTGCAATAAAAATTGGTTTTTGTTAATTTAAAGGTAAAAATCATATTAATATACCACATTTCTTTTATTTAAATATCTATTCACTGTTGATTGAAATTAAAGAAATGCAGTTGGTGTATTTGCGAAACTCTCCTGGTAATCATTTCATAGAATAAACTAGTACTGTTAAAGATTAACAAATCTTTCCCAACTTAAATTTATAATTTGCATGTGTGCAAGAGTTCTACGCTATTTGCAACGTATTATTATATGCATTAATAAAACATAATTTTATATTTATCTTCCATTCTTCAACTAAATCCATTTCTCTTATTTCCTTATTTAAACAAGTATCGTCTGAATAGCTTAAGCCGTTCTAAACTTTTTATGCTTTAACACCCAAACATTTAATACTTTTTTCCGTTATAGTAACCCAATATTCCTTCCGTAACACGTATTTTAGAGACAAATCTATTAAATCCTATTTCAACGCTACATTTTAACAGGTGCACATTTTTCATGCTTGAAAAGAGTTTTAAAAATAAAGGAGGAAAACTTCATTTTCTCTCTTTATTTTTAGCGTAAATTTTCTCATAACAATCCAGCTGCTGTAGCTGCGGTTTTAATTAAACTTGTGAAGTACACATTCCGTGAGAAACTCTTCTCTTTGTTATAATTAAAAACATAAATCGAGAAAATTCAAAGTTGCAAATCCAGGTTCTCGTCAAGCTTATTTGCCTGACGAATTTGTAATTAATTTATATTTTTTTGCAATTTCGTATTTAGCTCCATGTTTCATTCTAAATATCTATATTTTCTCTGTAATTCTTAGTTGCGAAAGAACAAACTGGTAGTTTCTAAAAGGATTTCAAATGTTGTTAGAATAATTTTACATAATTGTCTTAATTTTAATCACTAGTTCTGCGTAACATGCACCATCCGTTTAATTACGAGAGAAGAATTTAGGATACATATACCTTTCAGAAGAAAAGAAGATTTATTTTTTCAAAAGAAATTACACTTTCCAAGAATGGCAGCAAAAGTATATCCTTTTTGGCCAAAAAGGAACTATTTGTCTCGAAACGAAATTTTAACTTAAATCTCTACAAAACACAGAATCACTTTGAAATTGTTGCCACCAAATATTGTCGACGTGTATTATTTGTAAAGTAATTAAATAATGAAGAATCTGCATGAATGTATGTATGTTTCGTGCACTGCGTAAAAACGATGATACCTAGAGCCTTAAATTTTTGAATAACGCCGTCCTCCTCCCTCATGTACACTTGAAATCTCGAATGTTGAATTTCGAATTTTACATTTCATATTTTTTTAATTTTAATGAATTTTTGATTAACAAACTCAACGATTTCAAAGTGACAGTGGCAACGCTGCACGGAATAAAAGCACTTTTATCTCCAGCGAGAGAGATTGTCTATCAAAATTTCTAAAGATATGCTGTTTTAACATATTTTGATATTTTGCTGCATAATTGAATTTTATGTAGCGTAAGAGCAAAGAACATGCTATTTAATGCATGAAGTTAATACACAAAACGTTAACAATAAAATGAAGTAAAAAATATTTTACAAGCCATTTTACTGAGAAAACTGAACATCGATGCTACTATGCTGCTTTTAAAATTTTTGTCATTTTGGTGTCGAATTACATATGGCATAAGTGCGAAGAAAATGATTCTCAATATTAAAGCTAAAAAGACAGAAAAAATAGGTTAGTTGGAATTAGACTAACAACAGACAGGCAGACTTCAAGCTCAGCTAGAGCATAAAACACCTTAACAAATCCTTTCGGACGATCGTTAAAATCTGAACCATTTCAGATTTTTTAATACCCTTTAATTCTTAACGCAAGTGCGCAAAACTGTTGGTAAACTCTTGGCTTTAGAGCCAAACGCATAATACGTAAAAGGGAGCAAACAATTTTTCAAATGCTTAATTATACAACTAGGCTGCAAATAAATTTAAGCCTCTTTATGAATTATAACAGAAAATTGTGATATAAAATACCTTTAATTGTGATATAAAATTCTATCTGATAAACATAGAACTGTACTATTAACAGTAAATATACTGATTGCATTTTAACTTTCTCGTTCATTAAATTAAAAAATCTTTTATGTGAAGCATAAACTCTGCTTCAACAAACTTTCCATAACGACACATACACTGCGAAAAAAAGGGGCAGCTCTATATCTACAGTACTACTGGGCCGATTGACGAGCTCCAAATTGCGTTTTTCATGTCTCCAAAGAGAGACTTACAGTATATATCGGATTTATATATAGCACTGCTCTAATATAGGTATTTTGACACAAAATCGGATTTTTTCTGAAATAACATGCTTTTTTTTCATATTTCGATTTTACGACTCAAATTATGCCTAAATATTAAATTTTGTAAAATCTGGTACGAAATTTATGGAAAAATTCAAAAATTTATCTTGGCGCATTTTTCAGTTGCGACAAGAATAATTCACTTGGCGAACTTAATGTACGACAATTTATTTTCCTAACCCTTTTTACATTGTGCATGAGCGGGGAAAAAAGTCACGTCGTTCAGTATATTCGAATAATTTTAATAAAATGCGTTTGATTTGGTTGTATTATCGCTTTTGATTTGGACGTTATTAACCACATTTTATGTTATTATCGCTTTCAACAAATTTGCCAAATTTCAAAAAGTGCCAATATATAAATTCATGTTTGTCTTCCCAAATTTTGAATACAAACTCTAATTCTTTGCAAGTATGCTTAAGTACATCTACTTTAAGATCTCTTAAAGTAGATGTACTTATGTACATCTACAGTAAAAATGACAGTAAAAATTTTACAGGCTACAATTAAAATTTTTTTCGAAAAAATTATAAAAATTATTCAAAAATACGAATTTTAAAAATAGATCATAAAAAAAATGCGAATTTTACTTGGAATGAACCTAAATTTCGAATTCTGAAGGAAGAAGTTGAGTAAGTTTAATGAGTTATTAATAAATATATATCAAATTCAATTAAAAATGAAGTGCTAAAACTCTGAGAGCTAATCTTTTAAAAACTACTCTCGTGATTTTAACAAATCTTAGCAATTTGGCATAAATTGAGTCGTAGAATCGAAATATTGAAAACAAATTGGAGTGTCATTTCAGAAAACGTCCGATTTTGCATCAGAATACATATACTAGAACAATGCTATATATAAATCTAATAGATATTCTATATAGCGCTATCGAGACATGAAAAACGCAAGTTGAATTTCGTCAATCGGCCAAGTAGAACGGGAGATACAGAACTGCCCCCCTTTTTTTTGTGCGCAGTCTACGTTTTTAATTTAATGCAACTATAATGGAATTTTCCGAAAATGATAGAATTATTTTTAATTTATCAGCAGCAATTTGATTACTATCAACACTTGAGGCACAAATCCTGAAAATTACGGTAACATAACTTATAGTTTGCATATTTGAGGAAAAGCATGAGTATCGAATCAATACATAACTAGAAAATGAAACATATACAATCAAAAGACCATGTGCCTGATAAATAGTACCTTTTTAAAAAGGAATTTTAGTTTCCAATAAATAAATCTATTTCTATTCATACGGTAAAGTTCAAAGGAACCATATTTTTAACATTCTCAATAAAAATGTAGCACCTTCTTGGTATTTAAAATATTCAATAAACATTCTACGGAAAAACTTACCTGTGAATAATGCGTGCTTGATTCAAGTCTTCTGGTGCTGAAATGGAAATACTCGAGAAATGTTTTGGGTATAAGAATCTAAGGCGTGAAATACATTTTATATGTTCGTAAAAAATGTATACATACAAACGACAATTACGGAAATAAGACCAGAATAATTCGATGCGGGGAAATAAGTCGTTGGAAGAGAAATAAACTCTAATACAATGCCAAAAAGAAAAGGAAAGATTAAAAACCTGGACCATGAACATATCACAAATATGTCTTGAATACAAGCGAATAAATGTCAGAGCAGCGATAAATAAAGGAGGAGAATAAATTGAAATAATCAATACTAAAGTCTACAATGGCAGTCAAAATGTAAGAATTGACGAAATTTTGCAACAGGTATTTTTAAATCCTAGCGTCAAAGGAATTACCAGAGCGATATGTGATAATAAGGCATTTCTCTTTCAAAAACAACCTTCAGTGAATCAGAAAAAAAAATTATTTCAAAAATCTTTCATTCTGTGCCACAAGCATTACCCGTGGATCACGGGTATCTTTTCACATAATGTTAAATAAAAGTTTTGGCAGTTAAAAAATTCTATATGTTTCTGTGTGGCAATCTGGGATAATTGATCTTCAAAAACATTCGCCGCTCAGCTGATATAGTGGTTAGCGTAGTTCGATTTTAACTTCCTATGGGGCAGTGAATGCGTTAAAAATCATTTCAGAAAGTTAAATTTAGGATTCGGTAGAAAGGACAATGTCTGTGTTTTGTTCTTTACCGTTAAAAAGAAGGAGATTTTAACTGAACCACTGTTATATTCTTATATTTAAAACCCCTTAACCTTATATTCCTGCCAAATTTTTAAATATTAATATGATCTTTTATGAAATAAATATTGAATTAAATATACCACACTTCCCGTTGCAAACTATGAACCAAATGCTTACGGTATAAACTCTAAAATATTTAAGCCTACACATTGTTTTTCTATAAATCTTTTATCACAATTCCTCACTCACACGTTGGCGCAAAGGTAGCTTGAAAAATATTCAAAGTTTCAGAACTTTGATCGCGTTTGAAAATAGCCTCATAAATCAAACGCTTTTGATAAATGCTTTTGGTCTCAGAGAGTTACGATACTTCACACATTTACATGTATTATTTAAATTTTGGTGAATAACTTAAAGTTTCATGACACTTCTTTTAGTGAAAGGAAACTTTGCAATGTTTATGCTTTTTTATCTTTAACTCTGTTCTAATGATCATACTCTTTCTGAAAGTTTACTGTCGGAGTGCAAGTACAGTTTTTCCGATACTAAATTATAATTCCTAATGACTTACATGTTTGAATACTGTCTTACAAATGTTAGGCAACCAAAGTATTTTTATATTTCTAAAGATATTCGCGTCATGTTTTGTTCAAATACACATGAGAATATTCTTGAAAGACAAATACTTCCCTTTCCAATTCGTTTAAAAGAGTCTGCATTTGTAGTACTTGATACAATGCTAAAATTTGTTTTAACGTTAAAGTGTGAAAGAGACCACCAAGCGTAGAACATTTAAAATGCCTGACATAGAGGATAATTATATCTCTGTTCTACTTATTTGTGTATTTGTTTCTGACTAAAGCTGGCTGTTAATACAAAGGTGTAGTGTTAATGGCTGAATACAAGACGTCCACACATGCACGTACACCTCATGCAAAAATGAGACCGTTCTATAGCTCCCGTTCTCCGATTGAAGAAATTTAATTTGCGTTTTGCATGTCTCGAAAGCGCTCTCTCAAAATTTTAGCTCCTCAATGTTAATTCAATTTTGTAAGCGTAATAAAAAAGATATATATTTATTAATATCCCTTCTTTTATTATACTTACTTTATTCATTCTTTCACAGTTCAAAATTTCGATTCAGTCTCAGATATTTTCTGATTTATTTTTTAAATTTGTATTTTATAGTAATTTTTACAAATTTCTCGAAAACATTTTCGAATTATAACCTACAAAATTTTACCGTCACCTGGAAGAATGTGTATTTCTAAGCATACCTGCAAAATATTAGAGTTTTTTTTTTTTGCAAAATTTCCTAAGATATACATGAATTTATGTATCTGCTCGTTTTGAAATTTGGCATGTTTGTTATAAGCAATAATAACGCCATATGTGATTTACATACTTCGTTAAATTTATTCAAAAAAATCGAAGATGCACCTTTTTTTCTGCTCGTGCTCAATGAAAGGAAAACAGTTTAACCACAAATTAAGAATTTTGTCAAGTGAAATATTCTTGGTGCAAACTGAAAAAATGCGCCAAGATAACTTTTTTAATTTATCGGCAAGTGTTTCAATGAAATTTAATATTTAGGTATACTTTGAGTCCTAGAATCGAAATATGGAAATAATCGGTGTGTTGTTTCAGAAAAAGATAGATTTTGTGTCCAAATATATATGTTATATGTTGCAGTTCTGTACAGAATGAGTTTCGACTATTTTAATACTCATTTTATTTTCTTGTCTTTCAAAGGATCTGAAAAATTTTGAAGATCAGATTTATGATAACAAGTCCAAACGTTACAGTCAAAGAAAAAGCTCTTTTTGATTTTGTTCTGTTTAAACTGTTTACTTTAATTATTTAAGTAATGTTAGTTGATCACGAAAGGCACACATGAGCTATATGTCCCAGAAAAGATGCTTTCATGGAGAATGATTATAGGAAAAGCTCTCGTTGAAAACAAAGTTAGGTCCGAAAATCACATGCAATCAATGTCTTCCAAGATTTTATGCTGGAACGAATAACTAATGTTAAACCATTTTATCTAATCGGTCACTAATCTTAAGTACTTACAAACTGATAAAAATAAGGGATGACTCTCCGACTATTAGGGAGACTCTCAGACCTGGAACTTGTAGCAACCGGCTGGAGGTCCAGCTGATTACTCCATTTAAGTATTAGTACTTTTGTTGAGGTTGTATAATGCCTACTGCATTTTGAACTCAAAACATATTTATCAGAAATTATAAGAAGCTCTTTGATATATATATAATAATATGGAACACATGTAACAATTAATGTAGTATAATTGTCCTCATTATGTGATGATCTTGCGAACGGTGGGTCTCTCTGATCGAGAGTTCTAGAGCATTCTGGCGTGTTATTCGGTTGGAAACAATTTGCAGACTGAATTAGCCACGCCTCCTTAATTTTTCAGTCGTATTTTACATCCTCTGATTCGCTATATCCGGAACAATATCAGAACAAAAACAAGGTCATTGGTTCGTCAGCCATCCTTAAATCGAGAGCCTTTGGCGATAGACACATTGCAGAACGATAAAATCTCTTGACACTAGTCGTGAAGTTATGTCTCTTGTAATGTCAATTAGAACGAATTATTGTGTCTGCGATGTCAGACCATGTCATCTCACACATCGTAAAAGCTTGGGAACAGTGACTTGCGGGGACCGCACAAACGATTCATCTCAAACTGTTAAACGTTTGCTGCTTAAATCTTTTATATGGATAACCAAGTATTATTATGTTAATTCTTTCCTGTCTCTTCTACTTTTCAAGTGACCGGCGTGCAAGTGAGATATAATTTAAATATCACGTGTAGTCATATTAGTGAGCTTGTATTGGCGGCATGAGTTCTTTTTGTATGATCCAACCAAACCCGTTATCACTGTAAGTACAGATTTTGTTGCTGAGTTTGTTCTCGCAGATTTGATGAGTAATTTAGTAGCTTCTTAAGAATTAACATTAAAAGAACTTTAATTTCTCTAAACAAAATAAATATAATAGAATAATAAAATAAGAAGACCGCAACTTTTCCCTCAACTTAGTATCAAATATCTGGCGGTGTTAATATAGGAGGATTTATAATATGATAATGACTATTGAATATTTATCATAGACGTCATCAAAGGACATATTTTCTGTCATCTTGTAGATTATAAATTCTTCATTAAATTACCATTTATTTTGTTTGCGGATAAGGAAAATTGTGAGATGCAAAAGTAAAGTTAACAAATGTTATGAGTGCCTTAGATTTTATTCAAAAAAAAATTGATGACAGGTGCAGACAGAACTTTTAGAAAGCAAAAATTCTATTCTCTTTGCTGTCGGTATTTGGTATAAATTGATTTCGCCAACGAATCCAATATAATAAAGAAGGTTTTTTGAAGTAGAATTCATACTTGACAGCTAAGGGAGATTCTGAGTTTTCTTTTCGAGTTCGTGTTCCTGATTGTAAGCTGAACTTTTAAGAAATTTGTAATAATGAAAAAGCTGGTTATAATGAATAGAACCATAAAATGATTAATTTATAAGGTACTTCTCCCGCCTTCTTTGCATGCCTTCGTGTGTAGTGGTCAGCACGCTCGGCGTGTATTCAGATGTCCGTGGTTCGAGTCTCGGCGAGGGCATTGCTCCTTTTTCAGATCTCGTGCTTCAAAAAATTCCTAATGTCTCTACAAGTATACGTGTATGTATGTACAAAGAGAGAGAAAAGAAATAATATAAAAAAAATTAAAGTCAATTTCTACTACAATTTTTTATGTTATTATTTAGGATGGTGGTCGAAGATTTTTCGTCCTGCTGCGAAGAGAGAGATCTAATATTACTTTTAAATTTTCGCTTCATAAAATGTTACATTACATCAGCTTCATCAAAATTACAATTATTTAATTCCATACACTTAAAAAATCTTTAGAACTCTGTCTTACTGTTGCCACTTATTTTTGTTAAATATTACAATCCCATTTATTACAGTCATGTATGTACTATTATTCATAAGTTGCTATAAAATTAATTTTCAGAACACGTGAGAATTCTTAATAAACGGTCATTATTTGTAAGTCTTCAAAATTTGTGTCCTCCAAAGATTTTACTGAAAAAATAGAAAAGTTTATTTTTATCATAGTAAAGCTTTCATCTACGGTAATCATAGCTAGAAGTACAGTCGTAAAAGAATACTAATATTGTCAGACTGCTAACTGCTTTTATATGTTCTATAAAAGAAAGCTTTTAGTTCAGGTATATATTCCAGATCGAGTTCCCTAAAACGTTATTTAAAACTATGCAAAAATTAAAATATTTTTCTCTTAGAATTTGTACTCGGCGTCTTGGGTTCAGAAATTGAATGTCTGTTTCAAATTCTGCAATTTACGCTATGTGAAAGAAGGGAATGATCATCTACAAAAATTCAATGATAATTTCCCTAATCTCCTACATTCCTAGAATCACCAAGAAAAAATCATAACTGGAATTTTCTTTAAGGTTTTATAGATTAATATACATAAAATTCAAATAATGCATGAAAAGAAAGAGAAAATGATATATTCCAATTCATATTCCGTTGACCCTCCAAGAAGTTCAGAACGCGTGTTTTAATTTGCTGGTGGTTTCTAATGTATCTTGTTCTAATAGCATCTCAGGCTCTTCATTGTACTCTGCTACAATTATTCTTACACATTAAGGGATTTCCAGAATATTCCACTTTATTACTTATCTAAAGGCAAAACTTTCCATCTTAATTATTTTATGATGTGACTTCGTATAAAACCATTTGACTTTTTTTTTAAGTTTTAGCAGCGTCTTTCATTAGGTTTAAAATCTGGAATTTCTTCCGAAACTTTAGAAATTCTACACATTTTTTTTTTCAAATTAAACCAAAGTAAATAATTATAAACACTTTTCCCTTTTACTAGAATAGGAGCAAAGCATGAGTAGTCTGCAAACTGGGAAATCGGAGTTTTATAATATCTCATTTAGTAACCTGAAGCAAAACGTCTTATTAAAGTGGTTAAAATGAGTTTATTAGTGCCCCCTAACAGTCACCCTGTAAGGTTTTAGTTAAACTAACAAAGTTTTATTTTAATTTAAATCTTTCTATCTCTTCTCTGTTTCAACTTCCCGTCAGAAGAAGCGCGCTTTTTCAGCTTATGCTAATTTGAAGTACAGCCAAGTACTATTTAAACCAGAGGTAGAAACCTCTTAGTGTGAGAGAGCTTTTAGTCTCGGATCAC
>KK117861.1:54631-80889 GCA_000611955.2 Stegodyphus mimosarum | reverse complement strand
TATCTTATCTGATTGTTAAGTTAGGCCCAAGTGTGGTCTTTTACTTTCTGTATCCCTCCCGAGTTGGGAAGTGTGTAAATAATATTGATTTAATAAAAGAGGATTTTAAATCCCTTTCAAGTGAAGTTCTTCTCCAGCACAGTATCTACACCAGAACACAGCTGATTTCAGCTCCCTGTTCCAGATCAGGACGTTTAGACTTTAAGGAGTTACTTCAAAATGTTTGCTAAACGCATGCACAGAACACTCAGTCCTGACAACCCTATGAACAATAGTAAATTTATCTTTCGTAATTCAAAAATTTTATTTTATATTTGAAGAGACTTCAAGATTTACATTCCATTTAGAACTACAGGGAAATAAGTTTATTTCTAATCTTTAATTTGTCTTAAATGGTAAAGAAAACTTCGAAATTTCTGTTGCATGCAAGGAAATTATGTTTACGTAAATTGCATTGTAAATGCCTATTATAAGCTTAAATTTTATTTTAGAACCAAATAAACAACGCTTTGTTCTAGCATTTTAGTTCAAGGATAAAGAGCAGAAGATTGCGTCCTGTCAAGCAAGAAACATTCCGCAAAAGATCGAATAACATGTCAGATTATAAACCTCTACACTGGTGACAATATTGGTACATCACTCTCTCGCGATTATATAGTGATTAGTGAAGGCTAACTGCTTGTCTGAAATCAGTATGCGAGTTAGGATCGCATATAATTCTTGCCTTGTTTTGGGCTATATTTCCCTCGTAACATCGTTCAATAGATCGGCACAGATTTTGTGTAATTGAAGTTCATCACAGAGTTTTTCTTTATTATAAAGTATGAGTAACTAGCAGAAAGAAAAAATGTTTATGGACAGTTTACCTGGATGCATAGAAAGAACAGTAAATTTTATTTAACAAATTCTATTTAATAGAAACATGAAAGAGGGAGATTTGATCAAAGGCTTGTATGTTTCTGCTGCAGAATCTTTTAACCAGATTTGCTAGTTCATGTCAAATATAAGTTACATTAATAAGCTTCATATCTTTATCATTTTCCTATTTTAATAATCTTTTATTCTCTTGAGTGATCATTGTATTATGTTCTCTTGTGCTCTTGAGTTATCATATTATATTCTCATTATATAGAAGAGTTCAGAACATGAAATTAACAACGAACATCTAGAGTAACAATCATGAAAAGAAATATTTCTTATTATATAATCTCATCGAAGCTCTGAGCACAGCCTAATAAGAGTTCTGAAAATATAATATATGCTTAAATGATAGTTGAGAATTTTTTAATAATTTAAGAGCAAAGAAGAATGTGCTGTTGTATTACAATCCTATTATTCAAACATTCAATTCACGTATCTCATACTCAATTCTGAATCTAAAGGGAAAAAAATTTGGAATTTATATGTTTTTGAATATGTCATTGCATACTGAGGAATAAAACTTGCGAGCTCCTATCAGTATTTTTACTTCCTTGTACGAAGTAAAAAGGACGTATGTAATTGAGAAAACCGCTATCGTAACCGCTATCGAATGAAATTTAGCGATGTTTTTTTGTGACAACTGTACGTCAGAAAAGAATAAAAGAGTCTTTTTGCCAAAACAAAATTATAAAACGGCTTTAAAATGGATTCAGAAGAGATTCTTAAGGCATCTGTAAGTGCGTACGTACGTATGTATGTATGTATATATTTCGAATAACTCAAAAAGGAGTAGCCTCAGAACGTTGAAATTTTGTATATAAAACTGCTATAACATGTAGATGTGCACCTCCTATTTTGGTTTCGATCGGCCGAATCAAAACTGTATATAAATACATGTATACATATATATATGTCCATTCTGTTGCTCGGCTCAGTGAGCTCAATTTCTTTATTCTTATATGTTTGTAAATTGTGCATTTTTTGCTTTAAGAATGATTGAATTATATTGTCCTTATCTTCCGGTTAAGGTTTATATGCCTTTATTTAACCTGCATGTTATAGTTGTAGGATTATCAACAATTTAGAAGTTGTTAAAGTGTGCCTAAGCCAAATTTTTTTACCATAGCAGCCATATTTGCTTTCATTTGAAACTTAGCAGAATGGCAGATTTTTTGCCAATCTAGAGAAACTAAGCTTCGCAACAACAAAGTAACGGATTCTTTTATTATTGCGAATTAAATTATGGTTAATCCATTCTGGAATTATCATTTAAGTTATTAAATTATCCCATATATTGACTCAGAACAGCGTCTGCAACAATTAACTCAGTTTCTGAGTTTTCAGTGTCCTTTTGCCGAGTGAGACCAAAGGAAACTTCCAGTTTTGTGCACCGAAAAATTTTCTTTCTTGCCTGCTGGCATGATTGCCTGTTTTTACGTAGAAACTGTAATTTTAATTCTAATTTTTTTAATTGTTTTAATTGTATGTGGTGTTTTATGTTTTTCTACATTTTTCAATTTTTAATATAGATATTTTGAGTTTTTATGTATTTTTGCTTTATCTCGAACTGAATTAATTGAATCAGAAATATTATCTCTAATGAAATTAGTGGAAATAAGTTGAAATAAAAGGCAGGAAAAAATGCGTATGATTTAATATTCCGTACAAAGAAATCATGTGGTTTAGACATCAGAAATTTTTATCTAAAGCTTTCTAGTTCTGGATTGAAGCCCACTGGTTTAAGTAATATGTAAATACGTAAATACATACCTTCTAAAATAACAGTTAACTTTATTTTACAATGTTAACCTTCTCTATATTTTTCCGCTTTCCGACTATTATTGTTCTTTTTCTAACTTGTCATTATTAACGCAGAAATGAAAATAAACAGGAAAAGACCCCGAACTCTAGGGGCAATATGTATTGCTTATCACTGTGATTTCCAAGAACTGTAACTGCAGAATAACTACAGCTGTGGGGTTTAATGGTAGAAAAGTCAGAGCCACAATGCTTCGGGTAATAACCAATGTTTGCCGTATTATTTAAGATCTTTAAGAACTCCATCTCGACCACCCGCTGGGTCATATATACTTTTCCAAACAAAACTTTCCTACCGTGAGCTCGCCCATTAAAAACAAACAACTGACATAGAGTTCGCTCTATAACACGGCCGTAGATTATCTTTTTCTCATAAAACCAAACTTGGAGCGCGTGTGCCAACACATTTTATTGGGATGGCACCCATCGGATGGCTGAGTTAGTGCCGTTTGATGGAGGCCTGGACTCCGTCAAGGTCCACAACCTCGCAGAGCTGTTAAGATGAGTATCAGCGCAGATGTGCAGCTATAGATATATATACAACAGGCAATAGTGAAAGCGATAGTGTGGGTTTCGACGCCTCCAACCGACGTGCACGGATCTTTCATTAAATGTAGTGTCATAAAAATGGCCTGACTATTAAGGGAGCAACCACAAATTGAAAAAAAAACATATTAGTTGCGATATTTTTAAGCAGATACTTATCATTTCAATTATTTTTGTTTGATCACAAGAAATACTTTAAAAAAGAGTTAAAAAATACATTTTTCTGTCTAGTGTCGAAAATAGCTTTTAATAACGTTTTAATAGCAATTAAATAACGTTTGAACTATTTAAATGCAACGTTATCAGGATCAGCCCAGAAACATATTCTCAGTGTTGCAAATAACATCGCGTTACATAAGACATAACTTGATGGTTTAAGGTGCAAGTGCAAAGAAAAGTGTACTCAGAATTTTATTTACGTCCCTTTCTTAACGCGCATATATTTAAAAAAGGTATTTCTATGTCTATATATTCATTATATATAAGATGATTCAGTAAGAAATCTTATAGAAATCTTCTCAAATGAGTTAACTTGATATATGATGTGAAAATATAACTTCCAGCTAATGCCTTTGACAGTCTGTCTAAATAAACGTTAGTAGGTAAGAGTCTCGAATTGCATACAAGTGCAACAGTAGTTAAAAAGACACTTAACCAATTAAAGAACACCATATACTAATGTGGTGAACAAAAATTGCCCTCATGCAACATTAATTCTAAATATATACAGATAAAAGTGAGTTTCTAATAACTACTTTCATTGCTGTTGAACATCTTAACACTTTGATATTGAAATGCATCATCGGTCTTTAAATCTTAGATAGGAAACTCTAGTGTTCAATCACGGACAAATTAAATAAGTGCCCTTCAGACAACTGATAAATACGTTATCACTCCATCTAAATTAAGATAACAAAGTTCTGAGAAAATTAACATAACTGTTTCATTAAATCTTTAACGTCGGCTAGCAAATTAGCTAAAGCCGAAATGATATCTGGATAGAATGTAAACTACAGGTAAAGCTGCCAAAAGTTCAGACATTCAAAACCCTCGACTTAAATACACTCAAAAATGTCCATAAATTGAGGATAATTCGGAGTCAAGCGGAAATCGAACTCTAAAATAAATATATCACCTGTAAAATCACTACACACATCTTCAAGAATCATATGCAAATTTCTGGAAGTAACCAGATGACACCGATGGTACGTCACAATGACGAGAGTGTAAGAGAGTGATATATGAGGAAAACAGGCAAAGAAGTAAAATTGTTCGCAGGCGCGTTATAAGCATTTCAGTGCAATACCCGAATAGTTATGACACAAAGGACGCATTTGGATGTTTTTTTACGTGGTAGAATTATCGGTCGTCTGGAATGTGGGCGTACCCAACTGGAAGTATCAGACGAACTTTGAATTACCCAGAGTGTCATCTTCAGGCTTTGACAACGATTCCAAGATGATGGTAATGTGAGTAGACGTTACAGCACAAGTCGCCCCAGAGTCACAACGCCGAATGAGGACCGGTATTTGGCAGTTACTGCCACAAGAAATGAGCGAAGCACAGCCTCAGACCTGTCTCGTCAGCTCTCTTCAGCCACTGGTACGACAATTTCAAGGTAGACCGTGTACAGATGCTTAAGGCAGATTGATCTATATACTCGTAGATCTGTCAGATGCGTTCCACTTACTGCAACTCACTGTCGCCAGCGATTAGCCTGGAGTAGAGAGCATGCATTGTGGACACCGCAGCAGTGGGCTTGTGTGATGTTTTCCGACGAGTCCAGGTTTAGCTTGCAGTCCGATTCTCGCCGGACTTTCATATGGAGAGCTTCAGGTACCCGTTACCACCAAGAAAACATCATTGAACGACACCATTACGCTGACGCAGGAGTGCTCGTTTGGGGTGGAATTATTCTGGGTTCCAGAACTGACCTGCATGTTCAAATTGGAACCATGACAAGCCAAATCTATCGAGATGTCATTCTGGAACATCATGTACATTTGTTTCGGGGCGCCACCGGGCACAATTTGTGCTTATGGATGACAACGCTCGTCGTCACCGTGCAAACATCGTAAGTGAATGCCTTCAATCGGAGGATATCACCCGTATGGACTGGCCAGCATTCTCACCGGACCTTGAATCCAGTAGAGCACGTGTGGGACATGCTTGGCCGACGAGTAAACCTCCTCCTACATGTCTACCGGAACTTCGGATAGCATTGCTTTTTGAGTGGTGTAATATCCCCCAAGATCAGATCGATAATTTGATACTCAGCATGCTTAGGCGTTGTATGGACTGTATTGCATAGTCTGGGAGACATACAATATATTAACAATCATACCAACCATGTAATATTGGTTTTTTTTTTTTTTGTAATTTGCTCCAGGGAGAAAAAGTCGCTAATTTTGTTAATAATAGCAAACATATAGCATCTTTTTTTGCTCTTTACAATTTGTTTAATAAATAAGCTTTACAAATAAGTCAAATTTGTTTTGCTTCTAACTCTTCCTTTGCCTGATTTTGCATTATCCTTAATTTATGGACATAAGTGTATTTAAATAATTAATTTGCCTTTTGGTTAGTGCTACGTAAAAGAGAAGTTATAGTAAATATTTATTTCATAATAATTGGTTAATTACCATAAAATACCTAAAAGATGCCTCTAATTATCAGTATGCAGCATCTTGCTGCAAACGTTTAGCAGTTAGGAATGTAATCTGTAAATTTAAAAAAAATCAGTTATAAGGTATCTTGCGTTAATTAACCAGTTACTGTTATTTACATTCTTACTATAACTTCCATTTTCCGTATTCCTCATCAGAATGCAAATTAGGGTCATGTGTTTTAAATCTTTAGAATACAGCGTCTGGCAACAGCGTCGCGCTGTTAGTATTTTCGCCGGCTTTGCTTACAAGTTATATTCCGGCTTTAACATATCGCTTAGGATGTTTGGAATATGACCGGCACAACAACTGAGCCAGCACAAATTAGTCTATTTAAAATGTAGTCTTAGACTAAGTTTCTTCAACTGACTTTAGCAGTGAAGGTGTTCAAGGCACTAATCTGCGTTGAATTTCATGTTACCAAAAACATGACCAATGGAAATATTTATTTCCGTTTTATAGAGGTTCATTATAAGCTAAAACTCAACGCTACCAATATATCTGGCAACGTGCCATCTTTGCGGGTGACATACAAATCAATCGAAAAACTGCGATCACAAAATATTCTCATCCATTCATAGCAAATGCTGTTGCTCAATAAACATGAAGACATGTGTCAAGAACGAAGAAACTTATATGAACAAAATTATATGAATATAACAAAAACTATAACTATAGAAACTATAACAAAATTTATATGAATGCTTCATTCTTTAAATCTGTTTTGGAAATGGAAAAGAACATATTAAATGAATGTAGATTGCAAAGACACATCAGTTTCTTTGGTAAAGGAAACATTAATTTTAATTATGTACTTGGATTACAATAACAGATGTTTCAAGGCCACAGGCTTGTGACAACTTACACCAAGAGAACAAACACAAACAGGGGAATGTGGTAATCCTTCATATTCTCTCCAGCTAAAGTACAACTAGGGAAAAAGTCGAGAATGAGGTCAGAAAATATACGTGGCGAAAAATTGTTACTCATCACATTTTATTTTATGCACCCCTGTAAAGCATCATTCTGAGGAGACAAATATGAAAAATTCTCTATACTCTCATCAAGGGGATTCGAACCAAGGAACTCCCAATTGCAGTTTGGGCTTACTAACTACTTGGGAAAACAGACACGGGAGAATACCATAATTCCTTATAAGATATTTTAATATCTTGATCAAACCTTTTTTATTACCAGCGCTTATTTACTTAATTTCGTGTAGCCCCTAACAGGTGGGCCACCATTACATCCTGTAAAGGGACGGACAATTACAGCTACCTCGTATTCGAACCCGGGCATTTTGTCATCGCAGTAGGCTCCCCTATCCACTATCTGCCTGAGAGCGATAATTTCTAAAATAGCTAAATGTGTTTTAAAATAAAATTTATGCACGAATATTTTAACGGTAAGTAAAATAAATCTAACTTTTCAGGGCAATAATTTTATTATTCTATGATAAACACATGCTACGAATGTTTAAATTAATGCCAATATATTTATTTAGTGGTTACTTAATTGGATAATTAAATACTTAATAATATCTTCATACATTTAATAAAGCGTTTTGCGTTCGATTTTAATGCATATATGAATTTAAATAAACTTGAAATTTTGCTTCACTTTTAATTTTTTATAATATCGGAGATTAGCTTTTAACCCTCCTTTATGACATAATCTATCATTTTCATTTGACTGTTAATGGAGAGTTTAACAAGATTTTAATTAAGATAATAAATTTATTTAAATGAAATAACAAAATTTATTCAAATTTATTTTCGTACACTTTATCATAGTTTGTACTGAACAGCATTTTATTAATAACGCCTCTGAAATATGTATTTTTAGCTTTCAACACGAATTAGCAATGCTAAAAATGCTTATAAACGGAATAATGAAGCATGTGCCTCAAAGTATCGCAATAACGAGATTCTCACTCTCTTTACTTCATAGGAAACATTTAATTGCGCATAAAACTATGAAATTTAATTATGATAAATCGTTTAACCGCACACATTACTTCCTATATATTCCACTGATATATAATTTTTTTCATCATAAAGAATAACTATTTGCTCACTTTGACAAATGCTACAGTTCATCTCTACCTTCTTTTTTATCAAGAAAAATGTACTTTTGTCGTAGCAGAATAAAAAACAAATAGAAGATTCTTGAATCATAGGAGTAATTGCACTAGAAATTTGATATTTGCTACACAAGCGCAGATAGCGATAATTACTTAATTTGTTTATTGTAAAATGATTCGCTACCCTTAATTACACCCGCCAAAAAAAACCAATTAGTTTCTGACTTTTTATCCATTGTTTGCTTTTTCGTGGTATAAAATGACAAATGGAAAACTCGATATAACTATAAAAAATGAATAATATAAAATAAAAGAAAATTATCTGAGGTTTCTTTTTTCCACTGCAGGTAGAACTTTCTTTCTGATGAAAAGTTTTTTTCTGACGAATTGGTCTAACAAAAATAAAATAGAAAAACATTCTGTCAATCAAATGATGTTACAGTTTTTATGCAAATTATTACAGATATCTGAAATTTGTTTCTAGAGTATATGTTATCATGATTTTAACTGATTTATTACACTTTTAATGATATATCTCAACAAATGAAATATAATTAAAATACAATAACACGCCGAAAAAATATTAATTTAGAAGTCAAACAACAAAAACCAGCGTTACAATTTCAAATTTTCACAGGACTAGTTTCGATGGTTTTACCGAACCATTATCCTCAGCTGCAAAAGCGCAAATGAACGAGGTAAGATATAATGATTAGATAAGATAAGATAAGAAAGCATGGACAGGAGACAAACTACTGGTGCCATCTGTTGATGAAACCAGAACTAAAACATAATTTCTCTAAAGGCTGAAGGCAAAGATGGATTGGAATTAGGGTCGTTAACTAGAACAGAAAGTTTTTTTGGATGTGAAATGCCTCTAGAAAATCCAGTTCACCAATGGAAGATGTTTTTTGAATAAATGTGGCAGCAGAAAAATTGAAAGTGTGATTTTCGGACCAACAATGTTGGACAACAGAAGACTTCTGTGTTTCCTTTTTTCTGACATATGCGTCATGTTCTTAAACGCGAATATAACGCTGATTTTTGTTGTTTGACTTCTAAATTAATAAAGGAAATATAATTAATTGCATTTTAAACAATATTGTTACGAATTTCACATTTATTTGGCTATTTATTTAGAATTGTAATTAGATTTGCTTCATGTTGCCTTAGCAACGCAGACGATTTTTGAAGAGAAAACTACGTCGAAAAAAAAAATAGCAATAAAAATAAAAGAGCGCGCGCATTTAATGATTAATAAATAAATATCTCGTAATTACTGTTGCCATCCAGAAAAATCGTGATTGTTCCGCTGATAATTTAAAAGCTTATAAAAGCCGAGGTGAAACACCTCATCTCAGTTAGTGAGTTAGTTGTTGTTGTTGCTGTTATACTTGTAGCTGTAAAAAGCGAACTGCTGTTTGTTTACTTAATGCTGTATTGATTGTAGCGATTTCGCTGTGAGATAGAACTATTTTATCTGTTTTGAACTGAGTTTTTGCTAAACGTTTGAGATATTGTGATATTGTGCGAAGATCTGTGAAGAAATATTTCAGCATTTTAATTCATTTCTTGTGGAAAGAATAAATTTTTGTTAACTTTTTAACGACTTGTGCATTCAATATATAACGAACCCGTACGCACGTAACAATATTAATATTATTTCAGCATCTAGTATCTTTATCTTTCAGCTATTTCTGTACATCATTCTAAAATCTTTTGCGTGCTTTTCCAGATCTTGGTCATAATTCTATATTTTCGGGGCTCTTAAAATATTAGATTGCTCACTTTTGATAATACCTCTTCATGGATTTTAATTTCTAAACTATTTCATATTCATTCATACCAAAATTATTTAAGGGCCAGGATAGCACTTTAAGCATTGGAAGTAAATTAATTTTTAGGAGCCTGAAGATAAGGCAAAGGCTGTTGAAATATTGAACCTTCTTGAGGAAACCATAAATAGATCTCCTTGTATTTTTGTGAATTTCACAGATATTTGATATGTTCTAGATAATAAAGAGATATCTAACTGTAAGATAATCTCGATAAGTTGCGTATTAAAATTTGTTGTACTTACGTATTATCGCAACCACGTTATGAGAAACTGTCTCATAAGTTTCAAAATTCGCCAAACTCTGGAAATCAAGTCCATAATAATTCTTCAGTCTTAAAAACCAACACTGTCATTTTCGTATACAGGCTTTTATATCACATTACCAATTCCAACGGTTTTTACATACAAATCGTGATTATATTTTGCTTTTAACTAATTTAAAAATATGTTCTTATGAGATTTGCTTAAAGTAGATGAAACTGCTATAAAAGTTCCTACAGGAATATAATATTTTGTCGCAAAATCGATAAAGGAACTATGCTTTGGATCTCTACTCGAAGTGATGGCTATAAAATTTTCATCTGAACCAAAGATACAAAAGCTCGCTTGTAAATAGATTTATTAACTGTTTGGGGGATAAATACCCGGTTAAAACATAAAGTATGTATGCATATAAATCATTCTTACAACTAAAGGTCATTATTCCTTTTTTTCCTGCAAAACTCTCTAAACTGCACCAAATAGTTGTGCCAATACGTAAAAGTGAATTTAGGCAAATTAAATCGATAATACAAAACATGCCCCAGAATCAAAATATGAAATGAGCATTATATTTATATGACTTTATTACTGATATTTATATTTACCAAAAAATGAATATGTACACTACCCCCCCAAATAAACAAGAACTGTTCTATATCTCCCGTTCTATTGGGCCGATTGTCGAAATTCAAATTGTGTTTTTCATGTCTGGAAAGCGTGACTTAGGATATATGTTAGATTTATATACATCATAGTCTAACATAGATATTTTAATACAAAATCAGACTTTTCCTGAAATAACATATAATGTTTTCCCCACATTTCAATTCCACGACTCAAATTATGCCAAACTACCGTTTTGTAAAAATGGTAGGAGTAGGTTTTAAAACATTAACTCTCGAAATTTTAGCTCCTCAGTGTTAAGTGAATTTGATACATATTTACTAATCTCTCTCTTTTTATTAAATTTACTTAATTCCTTCTACCAGAACTCGAAATTTAGACTTAATCCAAATATACTTCGCCCGCTTTTTATGGTTTAATTCTTCGAAAAAAATTTTGTACTATAACATATAAAATTATTAAAATCATCTTAACGTATTTACAGGCACACCTGCAAAAAATTAAAGTTTTTTATTCAAAATTTTCGAAGATATAAATGAATTTACATATTGGCACGTTTTGAAATTCGGCATCTTTCTTTTGAGCTATATAACGTCAAATATGGTTTACAAATTTTGTTAAAATTATTTAAAAGTGTGAAAGATGACCTTTTTTCTGCTCCTGTATAATGAAAAAAAAATGAAAAGGAAAATAGGTTGCTACAAATTAAGAAGTTCGCCAAGTGAATTGGAGAACTGAAAAAAGATGAGCCAAGATAAATTTTCTTCGATTCATGACATAAACTGAAAAAAAATGCGTTAAGATAATTTTTTTAATTTCTCCATAAATTTCTCACCAAAAATTACAACATTCAACATCTAGGCATAATTTGAGTCGTAGAATCAAAATATTGAAACAAATCGGTGTGTTATTTCAGAAAAGTCCGATTTTTGTGAAAATACTTATATTAGATCAATGCTATATATAAATCTAATAAATATGGTAAGTCGTACTTTCGAGACATGAAAAATGTAATCTGAATTTCATCAATCGCCCCAGTTGAACGAGAGATATAGAACTATCCCATTTTTTCCTCAGTATACTTAAAAAAAGGAAAATCAACGATGTCAGAATTATCATTATTAATAAGAAATTCTAATTTGAACCCTAAAATCAAAATATGGAAAAAATTGGTATGTTATTTCAGAAAAAGTCCGATTTTTGTCAAAATACCTTTATTAGAAGGATGGTATATATATACCTAATATAAATCGTAAGTCGTGCTTTCGAGACATGAAAAACGCAGTTTGAGTTTCGTCAATCGCCCCAGTAGAACGAGATAATATAGAACTATCCCTTTTTTTTGCAGTGTACCTAAAAAAAGAAAATCAAGTATGTCAGAATTATCATTATTAATAAGTAATATTAATAAGTTATTTAAAAAGTTTGTCATAATTATAACGATTTTTTCTTTTATTGTCTTTTACAATCCAAGTTGGGAGAGGCGACGAAAGTCACCAGTCTTCACTTCAAGCTAAATTACTCCTTCTTTTCCCTTAATTTGTAATTATAGATTTCTGTTATTTCCATTTCTACATTTGAATAACGATAAGTTTTAACGATAACTAAAGTTTATTTTATTCTTTGAATTACCTTAGTATTGAAAATAACATGCAAAATGTCGCTATTTCTATTTTTCTACAAAAAATTATTGTTTTGCCGGCTAGACAAAACACATCAGCCTAAATTTGCTTTGCTTAAATTAATTCGAGTAAACGTATCTTTATTAAGCATTACGATATTTATAAAATTTTAGGTTTCAAATATTTCAAATGTTACGTTTCAAATATTGTTCAAATATTAAATTAAATAATAAAGAATCCGTATTAATGGATGCATGTTTCCCGCACTATGAAAAAAGAAAGGTTCCTAGAGCCATCAAATTCTTAATAACGTAGTTCTCCACCTGAACATGGGCACTTGGAAGCCCGAATTTGGAATTTCGAATGTGATTTATTATCCATACATTTTGTAAACCTTTAACAACACTTTGATTAATAAACTCAAAGATTAAAGCGAGCAGTGGTAAAACTGCACGAAATAAAATATTTTTATCTCCAGCACGAGAGACTGTCCGTAGGAAATTCTAAAGATATGCTGTTTTTAAATATTTTGCGATTTGCTTTTGAATGGAATTTTATGTATCATAAGGGCCAATAACGTGATATTTAATAAGTAAACATAAAAAACGTTAATAAAAAAGACAAAAAAAGTTTTTATAAAGCCATCTTTGAAAGAAAACTGAACATGCATACCAAAACTGAGAGAAGACTGAAAAAAAAACTGAAACTTTTATGAGAACATTTAATGCTGCATCGTGAATTTTAAACGTATGCTGCTATCCTAGTCTTAAAAATCTTCCTGGTTTTGCTCTTGGACTGTATATGAAGTACAAATGATGCTTAGTAAAAGCTAAAAAGACAAAAAAAAATGTGTTAGATGAAGTGAGTGCAACAGCAGACCAATAGACTGCGAGTTCAGTGAGAGCGTGAAAAACCTTAAGAAAACCTCTTGTGTGACCGTTAACATCTGAAAATTATGAGAATGTTTTTGTACCTATTTATTTATACATCACTTTACATATCTAACTGTCTATTAATCTGTTTATGTCTATCTACAGAACTCTCACTTTAAAGGGAAAACAAATCGTTGTCCAGTGGGTGCCTGGTCTTTAGGGCAATGCACAAGCGAACTTAATTGCAAAAAGAGATGCCAGCTCACTACATCATCCTCATACAGCAATCTCTTATTGGAAGATTAAACTGTTTTTAAAACGTTTATTTATGTCTAATATCTTACGAGATCTTCAGACTCGTGCAGTCTTAAAAAGTTGGAGAATGGTAAGTTCTTTTCTTATTCCCGATAGTCCAAGGCGACACGTAATTGTGGCTTCCTGTCTGTCTACAGAACATGATTGCCTTGCCGCTTACCTGCACCGCATAAGCATTTCAAGCGATGCTATTTGTCCAGTTTGTGATTCTGGGAATCTCCAGTGGGAGCCTGGGCATTGTGATCTAAGGGGCAATGCACAAGTGGACTTAATTGCAAAAAGAGGTGCCAGCTCGCTATAGAAATCCTTTATTGGAGGATTAAACTGTTTTTAAAACGTTTATTTATGACTAATATCTTGCGAGATCTTCAGACTCGTGAAGCCTTAAAAAGTTGGAGAATGGTACGTTCTTCTTTTATTCCCGATAGTCCCAAACACAATGCAGTTGCGGCTTCTTGTCTGTTTACAGAACATGATTGCCTTGCCGCTTACCTGCACCACATACACATTTCAAGCGATGCTGTTTGTCCAGTTTGTGATTCTGGGGAAGAAATGGACAGGGACCACCTGCTTCGATGTGGGGCTCTTTGTGGTCTTACAGAGGAGTTGAGATACTGGGAGGCAAGAGCGCTCCTTGGCCAATGACCTCGGTCTTTCTGTTCTTAGTTCCATTGTTTGCAACCTCTCTTTGTGAGATTTTAGTTCTTTGTAACTTTTTGACTAGCTATTGCAAATAAAAATTAAAAAGAAATCTATCTACAGTTTAAATTCGCATTCCAGCCCATTTTGACTTCAAATAATATGAATCAATTGTAAGTGAATGAAAAATAAATGCAATAACGAAAGTAAACTGCTGACGAGTAGATGAATAATAGGCAACTCTAAAAGGTAGATACATTTTAATGTAAACCTCATAATTTCATTGTTATTGAGATGATTATAAATTCTTGGCATTGTGGATTATAAATTGATAATATTGCGTCAAACAGAAACTGAAAACAACCTTCTCAATAAAATTCTACCTGGAATGCATGCCTTGCATTTGTTACTAGATGCTTAATTGATATTAAATGTACAATTATTTACGCAAAATATTATTTAGACTAAGAATATACGGCGTGCGTGTCACATTTTGTATAATCATAGAGTTAAAACGAATAATTCGCACTTTTATAAATTTTCCACTTCATTGAACTATTTTTAGGATTTTTTCCCTTTCAGCTTTCAATTAGCTTTTTAGAAATACTCGTAAAATATTAAGAAGCCGAAGCTATGTACTTCAGTGAATCTATCTACTTAATTCTTAAGTAGCAAAAAGTAAAAAATATTTTACACTCTCGCTTATCTTTATAACTTTTGCATTCTCTTACAAAAGCTTTGCTCCATAAAACCTTTTAGGATAATCGATACTTTCCTGCCTATAATCTTTTATTCGATAGCTTTTCAAAGTATTATCATCAGAGAACTGAAGAAAAGCTTTTCTCGCAACATACTTTAGGCTCTGAAACTTTAAGAACATATGAAGTACAGAAATTGAAGCAACCGATAGTCTGCATAATGCAAAAAGGTGATCTAAATCAATATAAGCCATTTTTACTGAATATGCAGCTCCTCATTTTCGATTTTTTTACACCATTTTTCCATGCTGTTAAAGGGGCATTATAAAATCCATTGCTATTACAAACATAGCTAAAGAATGTAAGATTTTTCATGGTAAGTATATTGATATAATATACGAATAGTTTTAGAATTTCAGAAGTAGTGTTAAACTATACAGTTTAGTTTCTTTTGAGAATATACAGGATTAAGAAAATACAGGGTGTTTGTAAAGTCCCGGACCCATTTTGATATTAATAACTCAAAAAATAATAAAGATAGATTAAAGTTAATAAATAGAATAAATTGTTAGATAGACGTAAAACGTTTCATGACCCTTGTCAATGAACTTCCAGGTATACCCGTTTCGTCGCACGGAAAATATCAAGTCGATATTCAATTTCACGCCAGGTACCGGCAAGCATGTCAGAGGCTATTGCGGTTGTAATTCTGGCTTTTAGGTCATCCATGTTCGACACTCTTCTCCTGTAAAGGTTGTCCTTTACAAATCCCCAAAGGAAAACGTCCAGCGGCGTTATATCAGGTGCGATCTGGGTGGTCAAGGAATTAGACCTCCTCGCCCAATCCATCTTCCTGTAAAATGGTCATTGAAAGAACTACGAACGATGGTACCCCAATGAGGTGGTGCACCATCTTGTTGCAAAACGACATATGGCTAAAGCTCTTCTAGTTGTAAAAGTACGAAGGTTTTCAACATGTCTAAGTATACCACTGATGAGACCGTCTTTTCTGTAAAAAAGAAAGGCCCAATGACTCGGTCGTGCATTAGTCCACGCCACACATTAACCTTTGGGGAATCCCTGTGTGCCTCACGGTATTCATGGGATTTTCAGATCCCCATATGCGCACATTATAACGATTAACAATGCCAGAAAGATGAAAGAGAGAAAAGAGAAGAAAATGCAATTAAACATCAAAATGGGTCCGGGACTTTATAAACACCCTGTATAATGTGTAATGTACCTTATTTAGTCACATCATTTTTCTTTTTTTCCTCCTACTGCTTGAGGGCCAGGAGGGGAACCCTATGCAGTGTATGGCTTAAGTAGCATACGGCTTTAACATAGCAGATTAAAAAGCAAACGTAAAGATGTACTAATGTTATTACCAACAAATAAGTGTATCTTTATGTTTGCTTTTTATTGAGTTATTCTTAAATGATAAAGAGCACATTAAAGATATTGTTACGAAAAATTCGGTGGTTGCGCCTGTATGTAAGCTTTCCGGCATAGCGCTAGGGTTGCCATAAAATAGTGTATGGTAGGGTTGCCAGATTGGCGACTTTATCGCCCATTTGGCGACCAAATAGGCGATATCCCATGGTCCAATCGGGAAGCTTCTAGAATAACTTCCTGTCGAGATATTTCTCGAAACGTGTGGAACTTAAAGAAAAGCTATATAAACCCTTGCGTTTCTGAGAGCAGTTAGTTGCGAAGAAATTGTGAAGTAGTGTGAGCGTTGTGATTAAGTCTGAGAATAGCTGCTTACTGTGAGAGCTAAGCTACGCGAGAGTTTTGTGAACGGAAAGCAATCGAGATAGTGCTTTGCCGTGAAGCTATCTTTACAGTATAGCTTGACAGTGTATTGGTGATTGTTCCACGGTGTTTTATTATAAGTTTAGTGTTGCCGTGAAGCTACCTTTACAGTTACAGCCTGAAGCTGTGTTGCTGATTGTTTCAGCGTATTTATTGTAGATTTTCGACGCTTTTAAAGGTAATTTTGGAACTGTGCTGTAAATAGTGATTCTTGTAAATAAATTGTGCTTTTTATTGTTCTGCATCGTGTTTTCATCGGATACTCTCAAATCCACGAACCCGTAAAACGCAACAACTGGTGTCAGAAGTGGGATTTGAGAGTGAATGCCAGTCATCCGTCTACAGGAGAAAATGAAGGCGGAGGAAATGAAAGCTTTGATGGACATGTTAGCAGCTCTGAAAGCTGGACAAGAAGAGATGAAACAAGACATGAAAGCCGGACAAGAAAAGATGAACGCCAGATATGAAGAGATGAAACAAGAGATAAAAGCTGGCTATGAAGAGATGATAGCCGAGATGAAGGCCGAGCGCGAAAAGAGGAAAGTCGGCCGAGAAAAGGTACGAGAGCAACTCCAACAGATGAAAGAGGAGCTTGCAGAAGAAACTGGAGCCATAAAAGAAGATGCGGAAATCAAAGTGGCATCTGAAGAGTCAGAGGATGAAGAAACGGAGGAAGTAGCTGGTGGAGTGTTTGAGAAAGATCCAGAAATCATGGATGAAACATCTGACGTGATTAAAGAAAGAGAACGAAAACATAAAGAAATAAAAGACGAGAACGAAGGTTTTGATTCTCACGTGCCTGAAGTAGAGACAGAAGAAAGTGAAAATGCGGCTGTCAAGATCATAGAAACTGATAATGAAGTTACGAAGTCGCAGTTAGCAAGCATTGAACGATCTGATGAGATGTGTTCACATGTTCACATCACATGTTCATGTGATGCTGAGATGGAAGAAGCTGATGTACAACTTACGCGGAGTGCTCCAGCATTGCAAGAAAGTTTACCCATTTCGCAATCCATGTGCGTGTCTTTTAGTGCAGATTGTGCAGACAAGGACTTGATTCTAAACCTGGATACTTCTGCTTGTAAAGGATCGGATTCTATTCATGGTCCTGGTGTAAACATTGGAACTCGCTTTCAGGAAATAGAGGTAAATAAGCATGTACCTCCTGCTGTGAGTATCGAGGTGAACTGTACACACGGTGCGAATAAACTACAGAGTGGTGAACGAACTGTTTCAGATCTTCCTGTGCAAGAAAAGTCTGAAATGACTGAATCTTCAGACTGTGATATGAAAAACAGAAATATATCTGAGAACAGCCGTGGAAAAGTATTTCACCCAGGTATAACTTAGTGAAAAGCCTAAGACTAAAATCCATTCTGAACTTTAATAGTATAGTTTAAAATTGTTATGTGTTTAACTTGTGTATATAATTTGTATATAATGTAAATATTTGTTTCTTTAGTAATTAGTGATAGTTATTTTTGTTATGGGTACCGCGTATTTCGTAATGGTTTTATGTTTAATTGTATGATTTATGCATAGTTGCTTGTACATAGATCTTTGTAATTAGTGTAAATGTTTTTGTTATTTGTAAATACTGTAAATATTTGCAAATTTTGTTATTATTGTAATTTATTTATTTGTTTTGTAGCTTTTTCGATTATTTCTTTTTGGCTCCCAACCAGGGATTGTACTGCCCGGGACGTGCAGTCCTTGGGAGGGGGCAGTGTTGCGAAAAATTCGGCGGTTGCGCCTGTATGTAAGCTTTCCGGCATAGCACTAGGGTTGCCATAAAATAGTGTATGGTAGGGTTGCCAGATTGGCGACTTTATCGCCCATTTGGCGACCAAATAGGCGATATCCCATGGTCCAATCGGGAAGCTTCTAGAATAACTTCCTGTCGAGATATTTCTCGAAACGTGTGGAACTTAAAGAAAAGCTATATAAACCCTTGCGTTTCTGCGAGGAGTAGATTGCGAGAGTGTGATTAGTTGTGAGAATTGTGAGAATAGCTGCTTACTGTGAGTGAAGCTACGCGAGAGTTTTGGTGAACGGAAAGCGATGGAGATAGTGCTTTGCCGTGAAGCTACCTTTACAGTATAGCTTGACAGTGTATTGGTGATTGTTCCACGGTGTTTATTATAAGTTTAGTGTTGCCGTGAAGCTACCTTTACAGTTACAGCCTGAAGCTGTGTTGCTGATTGTTTCAGCGTATTTATTGTAGATTTTCGACGCTTTTAAAGGTAATTTTAGAACTGTGCTGTAGATAGTGATTCTTGTAAATAAATTGTGCTTTTTATTGTTCTGCATCGTGTTTTCATCCGATACTCTCAAATCCACGAACCCGTAAAACGCAACAATATATATATTAAATTTAGAATTACCTTAAGTTCCACATCAACATACCTAGCTTAAAATAAATATAAAAGTAATGGCATTACCTCTAATCTCGGAACTATATAACTTTATAAAAATCGAGATATTAATAATTATATTTATATTAACCTGAACATTCCTAAAGAAGACAATAAATCAAAATAATAATCTTCTAACTTAAGTTTACATCTAATTCTCGGAATACAACAGATTTATAATCTTCAACGTATTTAAAAGTGATATAAGTTAAAACATAATCATCTTTGCATACTAAGAAGAGATGAAGAGAACTTACTTGAGCAGACAGCAACCGGCGCGGCAGAGGTACAAATAAAGTTCTTGTTTTAATTTCCACCCCCAGTTTGCTAACCCAGTTTGCTAACATATCAATTCCCCACACCAAGTGGTAGGTTTTCTAAAATAAGGTACACCAGAGTTCATCAGCTCCAATAGTAATTGGAAAATTCGTTACACGAAATAACAGCGTCCGCATCAGGTAGATCCTTCCACGCTGAAAATCATGAACAAATTTAGGATGCAGTCTTTCTTTAAATGTCACTAGACATGTGCATGTCACCCCTGTCGGAAAGGAAATTTAATCAGTCAGTATCTATTTAAGGATCAGCAGACTGGATCATTTCATCATCATCATACAGGAGCCTTTACAAATTAGTATGCTCTTGAATGTAAGTAAATTGAACCATTTCATCACTGGCGTGCAGGAACTTTTATGAATCTGTATTTACTTAAATAGGAATATCAAACAGAATACCTTATTTCAGGTAGAAATATTTCATTTGACGATCACTTTCTTCACAATAATGAGAGATTGGTTGCTTAATTGATTTGTACAAACCATCGGAAGGCCACCTGCATAAACAAAGAGTTGTTTTCATGGTGACCGTTTTGATGAAAATACGTTCATATTCATGTTAAACTTCGGAAATGACGGAAACGCCTACGCATTTAGCAGTTCGCCGTATTAGTACCCCAATCGAACTGCCAGAGTGTCTACCAGCGGCTGAGTGATAAAGTCGCTAAAGTCTGATAGGTCGACTTGGGCTCGATTGCAGGCTGCCTGCGTGGAGTTTTGCCTGGGTAAAGTGTTTTTCTCATGAGTAGCATGAATACAAGCCAGTTTTGCTCAAAAAATCCTCCATAATCCAGACATACCGTCTCAATAGGCTAGAAGCTCTGGCGAATATAGCGCATTATTGCTGATCCTTTCCCATGAAGCGCAATTTTACCAGGGCAGATGAAGTGTTGAGCCTTCTGTACTTGGCGTTGCATATGCCATGAAGGTACTACCCGTAGAGGCGGAAGTTTGAAAAAGTGAAAGGAAGAGCTTGACCCTTTTTAACGGTGTGTGAGAAGGTTATCCAATGGTTTGGTTTAGTTTATTTGACTATGCAAAGTACTCGAGTACTATCTGCATGGATGACTTCGTGAAGGACTTTCTATCGAAAATTGGCTCCTATATACGTTACATATGGGAAAAACTATAAAACTCTCATGCAGCCAGCCCGTTCTTGGGATTTGAATCTTGGACCAAATTACCAATGTTCAGCAACTTTACCACTCGTCCGCTGTTGGGGCAGAAGCCCTGGCCTCCTTTGCTTTAGTGAAACATATGAACGATCTACAAGTATTTAGCGATCGTTTCCATTTGGAGACTCGTAGGTGGTACTAAGAACAAAATCAGGATGCATTATCAGCCATTACGGCTTCAGCCGTTCGGCTACTGTTGAACCTGTATTAATTTATTACTACCAGCAATGCACATAACGTTTCCAGCTGAAACAACAATGCAAACGTTATACTATTTGTTCACATTCATTCTGATTCTAGTCAGTTGAGTTTCTTGTTACACATATTCGAAGTGATATTACTTTCATCTAATTAGTAGTATAGAATAATAACTGCAAAAGTCCAACCAAGTTTAATACGTATAGTTATTACAAGTTTCTTTTTAGTTTTAATTCAATATACCTGAAGCAAATTTGAATATTTTCTCATTAGAATTAAGACATTTCGAACATTCTTCGGAAACACTGTACTTTTGCAAAGATATTTTGAATACAAATTTAATAAAATTCTCTTAAAATATTAACTTTCCTTTGGTATCATATAATTATAATTTAAGATAATGCACGAAATATTTTCTCCTCAAAAGCAATATTACATTTGCTGCAAAAAAGTAATAATAATAAATTGCTGATAGGATGAAATTTCTCTAGCGGTAATGCAATATCTTAAATTAATTTTTTTTAATTATTCGTAAAATGGAATGAAAAATTCGTTTCCAATTTTTAATTAAATTTTCTTTGTTGTTGAGCAAATTGAAATGCATCCGAATAATTTTGAGACATATTTTTTAAAACTTTCGTTAAATATACTGTTTTATTTTCCTTTCTACTTGTAGAATCTCATTAATTTTATATACTACTATCTAAGAGTTTGAAATTATTTCTATGTTAACTATATTTAACCAAACGCATATGTTATGTTTTAGTAAACCACACTACTAAATTGCATCAAATTGCTTTTCACATTTTATTACTGAAATGGTAAAATGTATACTTTAAAACTATTTGTGGTTAATATATGGTAAGCTTTTGGTAATATTATTCATGATAAACAGCATTCTTAGGAAATATCAATCGTGTTTTATATCTGGATCTGCGAAAATTTTTGGATTTTATTAAAATAAATTTAAAATATAAAAACTTGTAATCTGACATTATACTGCAGTTTAATACCGTAGAGGATAGTTTCTTATTAAAGAAACCAAAATAATACCTAGAAATTGTTGGCTGATGAAGCTATGCCTTTACTGTTGAAGGAAATTAAACAGTTAAGACATCTATTAAAATACACAAACACACATGCACACACAAATATAAAAGGGGAGGTCCTAATTTAAAATTTCTGCGTTTTGTTTCTGAGTAGAAATGATATGAAATATTGTTGCTGTTCTTGTTGTTGCTAATTCTCGATTCAAGCTTCTGCTAGACGAGATCCACGAGTTTATTCACCTTCAAAAATTCATAGAACAGGGAAACTTTAATAGATCGCCATAGGACAAACCCAGACACCTAAGAATATGTGACGGAGAAGACTGCTCATTATTACATTTCTGACATATCGGGTGGATTTTTGGCCACCCTGGAATATAAGACTTCTTAAATGGCCACTAAGAAATCCAGAAAATTCTGTCTGGGTGCATCTGCCACAGTTCATGGCGAGGAATCCACCAGGGTATTGAACTCGGTACCAAGTATGTGTCAAAAGAACAATCCAAGTCATTTTATGAGTATGATTTCTGGCAGAAATACAGCTCAAGATAAGTTAGACAATTGGAAGTAGCCAAAGCCTCCTCGGCACCCTTCTTCGCCAGGACATCCGCCCCTTCGTTTTTCTCAATGTCCACATATGAGGGAATCCACTGAACGTGAACATCGCAAGAGGACAAGACTTGTTTTAATTTAGTGAAAATTGAAGTTCCAGTTTTGTCCCCAACGTCACACCAGTTTGAGAAGCATTTGGCACTACGGCTATCAGTCATAATCCAAATGGCTTTAGGATCTAAAAAAGTCATTATAAAGCTCAGTCGTTCATCAATAGCAACGAGTTCACTTTTAAAAATAGAGCTAAAGTCAGAAATTCTTTTTTTTATTTTGACAATTCCATTGATATCTTTGATAAGTACTCCACTACCAATGTAGGAATCCTCTTTTTTGCTACCATCAATATACATATGCGTAGTGCCATTTGAGATGTTATTTATAATTTGAAGGGCAGATTGGCGAAGCCAAATCGGCCCATCGTTTTTCTTTGTGACTCTTGACAGTACTTCGGTATAGAAACTGACACTTGGAAGACCCACTGAAGGGTCAATGCATTGCTTCAAGAAGCGTTGTTCTACGGTGGGATCGAGTAAGTTGTTATGCTCAATTTGACTAAACGGACTGTGTCTTCGTTATTATGCCAATGCGGCAATAAATCCGAGGTATGATTTTGGTAAAGTTTATTGCAATACTTCAGTAAGCTCGAGTTTCTTCAAAGGCCAAAATTCAGCCTCAAGCAACACAATATCATTTGGGCAGCTGTTACGTAAGCCATTTATAACAAGACAGGCCACTAAGCTGAACTCTCTCCAATTTCTGGAGGTTAGTTGTAGACGCATTAGAAATATTAGCTTTTGTAACTTCAAGGTTTAAAAAAAAATCTTTAGATGGTCGACGGGATTCAACAGGCTCCGTCAAGTTCCCGTCGGGCAATTCTGGACAACAGGCTGAAGAGCATCTAACCCAGTGTGATGGCGAAAAAAAGAAAAGATGGCTTTATATTGTTACACAAAGACTAGATACTAAATTGTACAGCAATCAAGAAGGTTAAATTAGTGTTTCAATTAAACAAAAGTGAGTTTAACGTTATAACGGCATAAAAGGAAAGTGGTATTATAAATACTCATTTTTAGTACTTACGCAGTTTCAACACAATTCTCATCATAGAGATATTAAAAGACAGAACCAATACTATTACCATTTTATCTTTTAATCACTGACACAAGAAATCATTACAGATATATAACGAATAAACATAAAATACATTAGATTTAAATTCTCGGAAATAACTGGTGTCGCCATCTCTCGCCATGCCATTACAATCATTCTACACATCATAAATATTAAAAAATAACCATCTAAGTAAAGTAAATCACAGACCTTTGAACGTAACTCAAAAAAAGGGAAAAGAAAAGTAGAAGAAAGAATCTGAAGGGTTCAAATTCTAACGATCGCCGGGTTCGCATACACTCTAACTCTTTTCTTTTTGTCTTTTTAGCTTTATTATCAAGCACCATTTTCTTCGCGCTTATGCTATACACAATTCAATAGCAAATTACAGAAATTTTAAAAGCAGCATAGCAGCTAATGCAGCGTTATGTGTTGGCATATATTCTCTATTTCAGTCTTTCTCAGTTCACGATGTCAATGTTTAGCTTTCTTTACTAAGATGGCTTTCAAACTTTTCTTTTCTTTTTTAACTTTCTACTTTTAAGGTTTAGTGTGTTACCTTTTTTTATTAAATATTATTCGTATTACGCTCCGTAAAATTCAATTCAACAGCAAAATCGCAAAATGATTGAAAACAGCACACCTTTAGAATTTTCGAAGTTTCTCGCACTGGACATAAAAATGTTTTATTCCGGACAGTGTTGCCATTGCTCGCATTGAAATCGTTTTAAGTTTGTTAATCAAAAACGCATAAACGTTTTACAAAACATGAAATATAAAATTCGATATTCAAAATTTCAGGATTCAAAATGCACATGTTCGGGTAAAGAACTTCGTTATTCTTTAATGGCTTCTAGGTCCGCAAAGCGAAGGGCACACATACATACATGCAGATTCTTCCTTATTTAATTTCAGTAGAGATAATACAGAGCGATAATATTTGGTGGCAACTATTTGAATCGTAATTCGCCGTTGAAATTGGATGACTCACAATCCCGTTTTGAGACTAATCGACCATTCGGGCTAACGACGCCATTTTGGGCTAAAAATTAAAGGGAAAAAAATGTTGAAACAATTTCCAGAGAGATAGCATCATAATCAATTTTATTGCAAAATTTCCTCATTATCGTAAATTTTTGTTTTTATGCAGATGATAAAGTGCGCAAGAAGTGGACCTAGAAATTTTGGAATCGACATGTTAGATGTATTTTTCAATCGATATGTTACGTTTTAGTACAAACCATCTTTATTTTTATTTACACACATTGAAAAATGTTGTAAATACAAATAAATTAAGATTTTGAACGATTCACTTTTTTATGCCGAAGAGCAAGGCGCTTGTACAATTTGGATGATATATTAAAGGTTTTGTGGCTTCGGTCACTTAGCAGATATTACTATACTTGTGTTTGTTAAAAGTTATTAAAGGAATAGAATAATATTTCTCCTGTTATGTATATTATAAAATGAAATACAAATAACAATTAAAAGATTATGAAATTTATTTTTGAGATTTAATTAGTAACTTTTTACACTTCAAACTCTGCAGCCAGATAGAAAATGTAGAAAAAACAAATTTGAAACCTTTGTATCAAATATCTGGTTACACGAAACGGAGTTAGAGTAAACTTATGCAAAAATAAATAAATAAATAAATCTGAAAAGTTTCAGATTTTAAATTACATCCAAAAGGGTGTTTTCTAACATTTATGTGTTACCTTTGATTATTAAATATCATGTTCTTCGCACTTAAACCATAAAATTCAGTTCAACTGTAATATGGCAAAATAATTTTTAAATGAGTATAGAGTGTTTCCATTGCTCGCTTTTAAATGGTTTGGGTTTGTTAATCAAAAATTCGTTAAAGTTTTACAAAATATGAAATAGATAATAAAACAAATTCCAAATTTGGGTTTCCAGATGCGCATATTCGGGTGAAAACGTACGTTATTCAAAGTTGGATGGCTGTAGGCAGCGTTGTTTTATCATATTTGGAGAAATATATATACATTTATGCAGATTCTCCATTATTTACTTTCTTTAAATATAATGCAGGGCTGCAATAATTTGTGGCAACAGTTTGAAAAGTGATTCAGACATTTAATGTTTCCAACGCAAAATCGCAAAATGAAAACAATAGTCCTTCAGGGACAAAGCCCCTTTGGACTAAAAATCTGAAAGCTTTCAGATTTTAAATTACGCCCAAAGAGGCGTTTTTTTAACATTTTGTGTGTTACCTTTATTTATTAAATACCATCTTCTTCTCACGTAAACCATAAAATTCAGTTCAGGAGCAATATCGCAAAATAATTTTAAAATGAGCATATCTTTAGAATTTCTGATCCACAGTTTCTCGTACTGGAGACAAAAAAAAATTTCCGTACAGTGTTGCCATTGCTTGCTTTAAAATCGTTGAGTTGTGTTGATCAAAAAATTCACTAAAGTTTTACAAAATATGAAATAGATAATAAAACAAATTCTAAATTCCAAATTTAGGCTTCCTGATGCCCATGTGCGGGTGGAAACGTACATTATTCAAATTGAATGACTCTAGATACCGTTGTTTTATCACAATGCGAGAAACATATATATATATATATATTTATTTATACAGCTTCTTCATTATTTAATTTCAAAATTGGATG
>KK117861.1:0-52680 GCA_000611955.2 Stegodyphus mimosarum | reverse complement strand
TCCTGCCAAAGGAATATTTTGAAAAGCAGATCATGAAAGCATACAACGATTGATTTTTTCTGTGTCCTTGATTTGGAAAACTAAAATAATCCCATTATGTCCAGATCAACTGTCATTAGAATAAAGTACTAGAGTTATATTTAGGACATCTGTATCTTAGGATTGAGTTTAAAAGGTAGAAGATTTCAATTATGTTGTTTTAAAGTACATTACTGGTGTAGAGCAAAAAGTGTGTTGCCAAAGCAAAAAGTTGATTTACAGTTGATAAAGCAAAAAGTTGATTTACAGTTGTTAAAGCAAAAGTTGATTTACAGTTGATAAAGCAAAAAGTTGATTTACAGCGAGAGACATAAATAGAGTTTTGAATGGGTTTTTAATAGCTTGAAAATTTTAAATATGTATGTAAATCTAATGTTATTATTAAAATGTATCTGCATGTTTATAAAATGGTTGTTGCATAAAATAAATTACAGATTTATTGTTAAAATAAATGTAATAAAATATCATAACATATAGAAGTAAAAACCTGATGTGTCATATTGGATGTTTTAACAATAATACTAAATATATTACGCAAGAAATAATTTCATTTAGCATGTTAAACTTGTGGCAACAAAGGAATTTACCTCTGACACTTTATCTGTAAGTGAATTGAATACTTTTTTTAAACTCTTCTAAACTGACTTTTCATTACAAATTTTACACTGACAGGCAGCTAGCTCATTTAATTTTTTCAGGAAGCAAATATTTTAAGATTTCGATAAATTCCTTTACAGAAAGCTTATGTACATGTCTAAACAATATATTTTTTTAGAAATGTGAAGATACATTTAAATATTTTATGATAATTACAATGTGCTGCAATCTAAAATGGATGCAGATACCTAGCCTAATAGTAAGAAATGGAATCATATGAAAAATCAATAATTGCTTTCTTCAGACTCAGAAATTACTTCAAATATCAATCATAGCCGTCACAGGACAGCCGTAAAGTGAACTGCAAAATTCCTTTTTTAAGTCACTGATAATGGCGGATTAGTAGGAATTAGTAGGAACATTAGCGGATTAGTAGGAATACCAATGCCGTATTCAATAATCTGTGTTGAATACAGCCAGTGATGAAATGGAATATTGAGATCTTAATGTAAGGTGTCCTCAGTGGTTCCCCACTAGCTGCATAGGATTGCAGCTGAGCTTCGCAAGGGAACTATTGCCCAACTCGAGTTGGCTGTAATAAATGTACCCATTGGATAATGCTTCATTTCACTGGGGTCTCCTGAGTTTCTCCTCAATAGTTACAGAAGGAATATAGAGTTTGCTTCAGAAGGCAGTGTGATTCAAACATTGAACCAGTCTTAAGATGTATTTAACACTGGTATTCGGTATGTTTGTTTAGCGCAGCTAAAATTGATCTACTATTGAACTTTAAAGATACGTAGAAGTTTATACAAAATTAATAGTTAAATAACATTTAATATTCTCTATAGCGAAGCACTTGAATAATTATATTTCCAACCACCCGTCTCTTAATTAATAGCATACCGATATTTTCAGTATTTCAGAAACTAATTAAAATTCAAAAAAGCATATTTTCCTACGCCAGAATTTTTGAAATAGCACAAAAGTAATGGTTATCATAATAAAAACTTACAAAATATTGTCTAAATCTTACAGCTTATATCTTACAGTCTAAATCTTACAGATATCTAATTTGTAAGTGTTAAAAATACCTACGGCTTTCTTACTCCATCAAGAGTTGTTTCAAATTAGGATTTCTTAAATTCTGATTTTATAGCTTCTTTAACTCACAGAAAACATTTCGTCAACTTTTGATCATCATTTTATGAAATACTAGAATGCCCGGCGGTCATACGAAATGACCTCTCTTCTAGCTGTATTTAATTATAAATTGTAATTAAAATGATTTGTGCAAAGGTGTCTGCTAATTCAAACTGAATTACCCAAGGCAGGCGGCTAGGATGCCCCGTTGCTTACTGCCCCACGGGGTTTCCCCCTTCTACTTGCTTAATTGCTTAAAGTAGAGTGCAATGAAGGTAACCACTGGCGGTACATTTCTTAAGAGCCACCGCTATCTCAATAAATAAAGGTGATTTAAATAATAAAATGTTAATCCACATGTCAAAGATCTCTTTGTATACAACATTTCTTGTGTAGATCTTTCAACCTTTTTTAAGCTCATGATTGCTAATGCAAACAAATATTCCCGCTCAATTTGCGTTCAGCTGAAAATTCAGTTTAAAATTCAATGTTGGAATAAAATCGAGAAAAATTTTAAACTCTTTATGCGAAAGGATATTTAGCATAGGAGTTTGGCTAAACCTACCTGATGAGATGTACTACGCACAACTCGTTAGTTGGTTTCGTCTCCTTTAATTTCTCAACGTTTGCAAGTTTCTAGGTAATTCATATGTAAATATAGTTAAATGCATAACAAGCAACAATTGCATGAATTAAAAATATTTAAATACCATGATAATTTAATTAAAACAATGATAACTGCATGTATGGTATCAGTGTATATGGACTATTTGAAAGCCGTGGCAACTTCACCACATTGACTAGTGCAGTTACGCAAGCAACCAATAAACTATCGGCGACAAACAGACACTTAAGCCACATATAATAAAGATGTAACAAAAATACATGTCAGTTAGAGTCTCTGGTAAAGTAAAGCATAAGAAATAAGTTTGCTAATGCATAATAATGCAATTCCAGCAAATACAATAAGTTTCTTAGTGCATACAGTAGCCAAAAAATACAAAAAAATAAGCATATTTTTTTAAGAATTTGCCCCTTTTTAGAAAGACAAAAGCCATCTAGGAATGCTTCACAATGCTCTCATTATTCAGAGGACTATAATCTAGGTTATAGCAGCACACGGTTTGTAAAAAATTACAATTAGATGTTAGATGCATTAGGTATGAACAGCGTCACACACAGCCTCACAGGTATTCACACATCCCACTACCACTGTCAACTACTTTCCTGCGACTAAGAGGTTCTCTCCTTCTTAGCTTCTCAGGACACAAATATATCGCTTTTAAAAGATATCTTCAGGTTTTTATTGCTTTCTAATTCCCAAGAACTTAGAAATTTGTTTGACATTCTCAGAAGTTGAAATATTTATTATTTAAAAATTTTTAACTGATTTAAATATTTAATTTAAAATTTGCAATTAATTTTTTAATTGCTATACTTTTTTAAATTAAGAAAACGAGATAATTTACCACACTTTTTAACTGGATTGCGTAATGCTAAAAACATAATTCCTTTTTGTTTCCATCAGGTAACTGGTATAGAAACGAGTTTAGTAGCAAATTGAATCTTAGAAATATTTTAATTGTAATTGAAAATGAGAACTGAGCATGCAAAACTTTACTTTCCATTCAGTTACGTTTTCTCAGCAATATAAATTTATCTGTTGCAGCATATCTAAAAAGTGCGACTATCACAAATCATGAAACTAGACAAACAGAGTTTGCTCAAGAAGTTTTATTGTTCTTAGAGTAAATTTAGAAGTAATTAATGTCAGTGCGCATTTTAAATATTAAAAAAGCTTATACAGTTTCCTTCTTCTCTGCTGTTTCTGATTTAGAGCATTACGTTATAAAATCAAACAAGTATCTTAAAATATTTTGTAAAAGTATTTCATAAAAAGGGAAAGGGAAAATCTTTTAAAATAATATTCATTTAATTTGGCTAATCAACTATAAAATAATTTGGGACTTTAATTCTTGCAATAAAATGAGTAAGATGCTTTCATCTATATGCGCAAGTACAAATGATGAAAGCGGAAGTATTAACATTTGCGACCAAAGAAACTACCGTGCAAAATTAAGCGAAATCTACTTTAATATGTAATTGAAGATTACTATTTTTTAACTAAAAGCGAGGAAATCTAGAAAGGTAAAAATATTGTTATGAATGTTTGAAAATACACTCTTTTGCAAACCAATTGAAGCACCAAGAAGGACTTTTGCGATCGTGACATTTGGTATGCAAAAACATCTTGATCGGACAAATGAACAGGAATTGCGATTATAGCGCGCAATTCGCAAAGTATAAAACCGGTGACAGAGGCGGAAAATTTATCTTTTTTGTTGCTGTCATTGTAATCCCATAAAGAAGCAATTAAAGATGCCATTAGACGATATCGAAGACCTTACAAACAACCAAACAAAGATGTGCAAAGATGTTGGCAGCAATGGTTGCTACAAGGAAATTGCCGACGAAATGAAGGCTCTGGAAAGCGAAGGAGCCCAAATGCGAGGCAAGATAAGATGCTTGTTCGCCAGGCCCGAACCGCCCCAACGTATCATTGTCGACTATTCAACGCATTACAGCTACGTCCATACATACATCCAATGGTACCGTCCACCATCTCACGGCGCTCTCTGAGGCGGGGTTACGCTCAAAGAGGTCTTTAAGACGTTTGGCCTTTGAACCCACAACATCGGCGGAGTCGTCTGGAGTGGTGTCGCAGTCGATCATCATGGCTGCCATCAAACTGCCATCGTATAGCGTTCAGCGATGAATCTCGCTTCACTCTTGAAGCAGATGACCACCGTGTTCGTGTCTGGAGAGAACAGGGCCAGCGGTCCCAGTAAGTCTTTGTTTTACAAAGGCATACAGCCATAACCCCTGGTGTGATGGTATGGGATTCTATTTCTTATAATAGCAGGTCATCTTTATTCATCCTCCATACATCTTTAATAGCTGAACGCTATGTTGATACCATCCTGCGGCCGATTGCATTACCCTTCATGGCACGTCATCCTAGGGCCATTTTTCATAAAGTCAGGCCACATACTAGTCGTACATGACATTTGGAGATTTTTCGCCAACCAGGCAACTTTTCGGAAGTTGGCAAGCTGGCGAAAAATCGCTATATGTTTCGGAAGCTGCACTGCATATTTCCAGGCTTTACGACTGTTTCTAGAATCCATGATGCCGGGTATAAATATGGGTCTGAGACAAACCACATTCAGGATTCTACAGGGTGTATCAGTGCAGCGGTGACAAACTTTAGAGTACACCTAGGCGATGGGAAATCACATAGCAATGCATGGTCGGAAACACATTCCTGGCGCAGTACTGGAGACACAAAACGTAAAAAGTGAAGGGCACAAACAGTAAGATAAAACATGTTTTATTATATTTAGTACATCAAATACCTACAAATAAGAACAAAAACTAAAAACTTTCTTCAAGAAAGGAGGTGTTCGAAAATAGGACTCTGAACCATGATGCAAGCCGCACTTGTCTGGCGAAAGAAGATCTGCATCACGAATGGAGTACTGCATTTAAGATGCACGTCACACGGTTCCTGCATCACTGTCCGTGTCGTAATTTCGGACGCCTTCTTTGATGATGATCTTTATCTCTTTATATTGTTTTTTCTTTCTTTTTGTTGTACTCCGAATAATAAACATGTTTTCTCACCATGTTCGTGCCCTTTCTTTCTTGACTTTTGTGTCATCACTACCTCGCCAGGAAAGCGTTTCCAACCCTTAATAATTAATAGAAATGTAGGAATACAGGATCAAGAGCACGAGATAAGTATAAAGTAAATTTATTACGAAATTACTAGTATGAATGAAAGGTGATAAAAGATGGGATGATAACATGATAAACTGACATAACTAAGGATAACGATAATCCCACGACTAGGAATAGTCCACGAATTGTTCATGTAATAATCAACAGTTCACAGTTTAGCTTATCTTGTCGAATCTCGGGAACAAGATCAGGATTCACAAATACTGGTGGGTTCTGTAAGACCATTGGGACATCATCCCTCCTCAAACTTCCTGGAAAGCAAGTCAACTGAGAACACGTCCGTTCTCGTCCACGTTTGGAACTCGTCTGCTCCACACCACCTCTGGTACTCGTCTGAGCTGTTTTGCGCTGCGCTGGGCTGGGCTGGCAGCAGATTATGTAACCTCGCTGGTGGTTCTAATTTTCCACAGTCGGCCATCCTGGGAGACATCGCCCCCGATGTCTGCTGTATAGACATCACTATCATCATGGGGTACCTGTAAAGATAATAAAAAAAACGAAAAACTGTATCAGGTCCTTAAATTTCAGCCTTTGTTTAAATTGTTAAAGATAATAAAAAAAACGAAAAAAAAAGTATCAGGTCCTTAAATTTGAGCTGACACAATTTTCAATTATTTGACCATGTGTTCATATGGTCAGCCGCAGTAGATGTCATATTTGGTCCTTCATGGCATCCTACTTTTTCAACTTCGTATCTGTCATTCGATTTAACGGCTATGCCTTTGTACGGTCCGTAAAATTTAGGTCGTAGTTTCAAACCAGTCCCATACTGAGTTCGTTGAATTGCTACCAAGTCGCCAATCTTGTATAGTCTCGGTTTCTTCCGTCTTCTGTTAAACTGTTTACGATTCTCTTGTTGTAGCTTCAAAATATTGTTTTTTGCATCTTCCCTCATTTCATCACGTTCTTGCATCAACTGCTTTAAGTATCATTCAATATTTCGCTGATCCTCAGATCTTCATTCAATATTTCGCTGATCCTCAGATCTTCCTTGGTCTTCATTTTCGTACCTATGAACAATTCAAAAGGTGAATACTTCGTGCTTCTCGTAGTTGTACTATTGATTATTCTTTGGACATCTGGAACATATTTAAACCATTTTGTTGAATCTTCATGTGATAATTTTGACAAGACAGGAATCAAAATCCTATGGATTCGCTCAATCTGTCCGTTGCCTCTTGGAATACCGGTAGCAATTTTGACATGATCTATTCTTTCCTCGGCACAATAAGCTGCAAATTCTTTCGACGTAAAGGCACTACCTCGGTCAGACATAATTCTAGCGGGATTTCCAAACACAGTCTGTTGTTGCCTCAATTTTAAAATAACCTCTTGCGCAGTTGGTGATTTCACTGGATAGAACCAAGTAAATTTCGTAAAAGCATCAATCACGGTTAAAATGTGATGGTCGAATAGTTCCGTTTTCAATTACATGTCCCAAAAATTCAATTTTTCGCTTTAAGAACTGGCACTTTCTGAAATTTATTTGCAATCCGTATTCCGAAGCAGTTTTGGAGACTCTCTCTAATTTTTCTAAACATTCAACTTCATCCTTAGCTGGTACGATTATATCATCCATATAAATAATTAGTACACCTTCATTTAACAAGTCTCGAAACGCCGCATTCGTGACACAGAATGGTATTTACGAATTTCTTAAAGCTCCTTTTGGTCTATGTATTAGTCCAAATGTTTTTCAAAGGTGTGGGACCAAAAATTGTAGGAATACAGGATCAAGAGCACGAGATAAGTATAAAGTAAATTTATTACGAAATTACTAGTATGATGACGTCACCTCGCTGGCGTTTCTGATTTCCCACAGAAATTTGATTGATTAATAGAATAGTAATTAATGATTAGTAGAAGTTGAGATTTGCCCTGGGAGTGACTTGAGGAACTTATTTCGTGGGCTAATTTGGAATTTCTAAATATCCGTATTCTCCTGAGATATTTCCAGTTATTGTTGTGCAATTTACTCAGCTTATTTTCTAATAAATTGTTCATTTCTTCTTATCTGAATTTATTATGTAAAAAAAAATTATCTCTGAGCTCGCAACAATGTGCATACTTTATGTTTGAAAGGAAGTTATTACCAATATATGCAAAGAAACGTATTCTATTTGATGGAAAATATTAAAATTTTTACTTACGTGTTTTTACTTTTAAAACTACAGTCTAATATTAGGTTATTCTTGTCACAAGCAAATTAATTTAAAAGAGAAATACAGCATTCCAGTCCTTTTTCTAACACAAATGATATAATTCAAACTATGTAAATGCTTAAATTCGATATTATGAATTCAGATGAATAGTAACAGGAATCTGGCAATGAATACGTATTCCCAGTAAATCTATGTAAAATTCTGGGAATAAAATGTAAACAAAGTTAAAATTAAGAAAACATGGCTCCCTGAATTACCCAAAGACTATCTCCATTCAAAATATCATGAGTTAATTGCGTATGAAAGTGATGATTATGCAAAATATCTGGTACTCATATATTCTCTGACAACTTCAGTCACCTTTTAAGCATTCTGTTGTGCAGCCAAATTGTTTCGAAATCAAACTATCTCTGTTTTACCAGTTTGAGAATGTAGATAATGAATTTAACATCAGAAATTATTTATTCATTCTTGTTCTATGGTTCGAGATAGTATTCTGTTGAAGTATGCATTATGATTTAATTTTCTTCGACTGATAGGATTATAAAATAAAAACTAAAAAAATAAGAAAAATCTTGTTAGATGCAGAAAACGTTATCTTTTATAAAGTTTCGTCGCAAGCAACTAAGAATAATGGCAACTAAGAATAATGGAGAGAAATGAAGAATAACGTGAAGACTTGTGTTATCCACTTTCTTTATAACCATTCTTTCTATTGATGGTTTAGTCAATTTATAGAGTCCAAACGTCAAGAGGTAATAAGAACAAGCTAGAAAACTTCTACTACTTAAGTAGAGAAATAACACTTATTTCACAAAAGCATGCAGTAATAGCAATAATATAAGAAGAAAACCAGAAGACTAGCTTGACTCAATCAACAAAGTTTTCTTATATTCTACTTGCAGGATTTAAGATCAAATTGAAAGCTTGGGTCTTCAACTCCGAGTGTTTAAGATTCCAGATTTCAACAAATCCTTGCTGTAGATAACTTAAAAGCGTGCAATGCCTGTCAGCAATTTGTGATCCGTTTCCTTGGAAACAAGAGAGCAGACATATTCAAGTAGTTTAAAGAAAAAATTAAACCTGTTCTCAGTGAACCGAATATGTCACTGAAGATTCAGTTCCTGTACCATCATTTAGATTTCCTTCTAGAAGACTGTAGTGTACTGAGGTATGAGCAAGGAAAATGGTTTCATCGGGACACTTCATCGTTTGAGAAGCCCAAATAGACAGACACAAAATAGACAGGGTACCAAAGCAAAAGGTATGCAGTTATGGTTGACGATTACCGCCGAAAGATAAGAAGAAACGCATCAGCGACTAAGCACAAACGGCAGTCGAAAGAAAAGACGGCCGCTGCTGAACTTTAAAAATGTACTACTGTATTACAACTGTAATATTGCTGAATACTGTAATTCAGTGATACTGTAATTCAATTTAATTCTACCATAATACAACACAAAATAAAACTAAATGTATTTATTTCATTTTGCAAATATTAGCTAATATTTCAAGGTAGATTTTTCTTCCGGGTTTTCGTTTTTAGAGCCGCAAATTATATAAAGAAACACATCAACCATTATGGAATTTTTTGATAAAACTGTCAATATAATTTTGATAATACTGTCAATATTTCTTTTAAAATTTCAACTCCGTTTATACACACCACTCGAATTTCACAAATATGTTTCTATTATATCCGTAAACTCAGCATACAGTATTACAATGTACAGTATCGAATTTCACAAATACTATTTTCTATTAGGCCCATATTCTCAGTATACAATATTGCAACGTCCAGTATCAAATTTCACGAATATTCTTCCATTAGACCCATACGCTCTGTATACAATATTGCAATGTACAATATCGAATTTTTACAAATATTCTTCTATTAGATCCATATGCTTAATATATATGGCAAGCAAATATTCTCAGAAAGTCACTCGAATATTTTAATGTATTGCAACGTATTTCATGCCTCCGTGGTATAATTGGGAAACACGTCCAGCTGGCAGTCGGAAGATGCGGATTTCAATTCTCGGTGAGGACACTTGTCATTTTTCACATCTCCTGCTTCAACAAACCTGTTTCTACAATGTTTCCTGGAGCATTGTACTTTTATGGTGCTAATTTTATAGAAACTGCCTCCTGTGACGTATGAGGGAATTCCGCCCCCCCCCGAAAAAAAACTGCTTCTGTATCCTAGCCGTTTTTCCACGGATTATTGAAATCAGACTGAAGAACTCAGCAGATGCATACGAATAGTAAGCAAAGCAAAGTAATTATCTTTCTTTGCATTTTGCAAATGGTATTTCGTACAAAACTAACGACCATATAACGTTTCATGTTAAACAGCGTATAATCAAACAATTATTACTCATGAGTTTAAAAAACAGAACGTAATAGAAACGATAAACAAAGTCTGAAAGCTTTCAGATTTTATATTACGCCTAAAAGGGCGTTTTTTTATCGTTTAATGTGTTACCTTTATTTGTTAAATATCATGTTCTTCGCACTTAAACCGCATAAAATTCAATTTAACAGCAATACCACAAAATATTTAAAACAACAAAACAGCATGTCTTTACAATTTCAGATGCACAGTTTCGCGCGCTGGAGATAGAAATGTTCTTTTCCGTACAGTGTTGCCATTGCTTTCTTTGAAATCGTTGAGTTTGTTACTCAATAATTCGTTAAAGGTTTAATAAATTTTAAAGAGGTAATAAAATAAATTCATCCATGCGTTCATACAAATTTTTCATTATTTAGTTTCTTTTAATATAATACGTGGCGGTAATATTTGGTGCCAACAGCCAATCAACACAGTCAGTGAAACACCGCATAATGCCGTTTTGAGAATAATAGCCCTTTGGGTCTAACACACCTTTGGCTAATAACGGAAATTTTTATACATATCAGTACAGGTCGAAATTACAGAAAAAAACTTGTGGGGTTACCTTATTTAATTCAATGTTAAATTTTAGAATCCCACAAACACTAACAAGCGAGTAATCGCTTATGTGTGAGAATAAACAAATAAGACTTAAGAAGGGTTACCTACCCTTTATTTCACGGAATAATTACAATCAACTCCTAACTCGGAGTATACAGCAAAGCCTCCACTTGGGCTTGAACTTAAATAATTATGAAATTAAACTAAACTAAGCTTAACTAAAGCTATCTGAAAGATATAGCCGAAGCTATCAGGATTCTAAGTAGTTGGCCCCTAAATATTAATTAAACCGGCGAAGCCAAGCAAGCGTCTAAAGTATCTCGGAGAGATACGGCAAACTCGCGCTAGTCAAGAAAATCAAACTCTCTCTCTCATGAAGTCGGCGAAACATCGACTTAAATAGTACTCTTACTCATCTGCATTCACTGCACTTCGGAAATTACATTCTGGTAGGAATTTGTAAGCTCAAATTAGAATAGATAAGAAAGTTGCATATCTTAAAATAATTGTTCATAAAATTAGGATAAACTTTACAAACTAATGTCAGTAACGTAAGAAGAAATGCTGAAGTAATTAAATTAATATTGTGATTAGAATGCCAGTAATATCATTCAAGAAAATGTGCTATAAAACGCAGAACGCAAGAACATATGCTATAAATTGCTTTTACCATAAGACTTATGTAAATTTGATTTATTGCGCTTATTTTACCTTAAGTGTATTGGTAATAAAATCTGAAATTCTGTATAAAACCTTTTTAACTTAATAGTTTGCAGCCTCTCTCTCCCACTCTTTAAATTGCAGCATGAGAGCAAAACTAAATAGTTATACGTGTATTTGTGAAAATTTAATACCTTTTACTAATTAAATAATTAATAATTAAGCAAAAGGAGTTTATAATTTCGTAAAAGCTAGCGAGTGGAGATGCACATAGCAATTTTATAAAGCATAAAAGAAACATAAATTCGATTTTATTACTTGCTGCCACGATTAATGGGATAAATAACCTGTAGCAAACCATTCAGGTAATTTACAGTAATTTCTACTAATATTAAATCTTTTGAAACTTTTAAAGAACAATAAGGCTTAATGCGAACACATGAAGCCCTTTTATTATGAAGTCGATGTTATTAAATTAAACATTAGAAAAACTACATGCCAACATCTTCTAATGAACACTAATAAGTTACATGTGCTTAAGCAGCTCTGCTTGTATCTAAGCAATATCTAGAAAATTATTTTATTTAATTTGTGCTTTTTGTTTGTATATAGTTTTTGAGAATTAACGATTATGCGCTTAGTACTTTAACTTTTGAAACAGAAGTAGTTTAATTAAGTAAAATCATTCTTCAGAAGTTTCAGAAAGAATGAGTGGAGGGAGGTACAAAAGCAATTACATTCGCATTTGTATGGTTAAATGTAGTACACTCCGTAAGCACAATAAGTGCAGTAAAAACTTCGTACATTGTTTTGAATCAACAGAATCATTATTTTGTTACGCCCAGCTGTTAAGACTTCATTATAATATAAATTTCATTATTTTAGTCTGTCAAGTTAGAACTTTAACACGGCAGAAATACAATCTTTCCGCTTCTGTTTCATTTGAAGCCTTAAAAATTACAAGAAATCTTTTGAAAAATTAAGACAGATAATTATTAAAAATTATGAAAAATTAATACAGATAGGGCTACGCATAGCATGAAATTTAGAATCACAGCTTCAGCAACAAATTAGTTTTTAAATAATTCATTAGACTCCTCTATGAGTTCCAATTAGGGCAAACTTAACCACTGAATGGCGACGGCTTTTTCTTTCTATATGATGTCCAGACACATACTATTTAAGTATAGACTCCTTTATGAGTTCCAATTAGGGCAAACTCATACACTGAATGACGACGGCTTTTTCTTTCTATATGATGTCCAGACACATACTATTTAAGCATCTACTACCTTATGAGTTCCAATTAGGTCAAATTTAAACACTGAATGACAACGGCGTTTTCTTTCTATATGATGTCCAAACACATACTAGTTAAGTATAGACTCCTTTATGAGTTCCAATTAGGGCAAACTTAAACACTAAATGACAACGGCTTTTTCTTTCTATATGATGTCCAGACACATACTATTTAAGTATCTACTACCTTATGAGTTCCAATAAGGGCAAATTTAAACACTGAATGGCAACCTCTTTTTCTCTCTATATGATGTCCAGACACATACTAGTTAAGTATAGACTCCTTTAAGAGTTCCAATTAGGGCAAACTCAAACACTGAATGACGATGGCGTTTTCTTTCTATATGATGTCCAGACACATACTATTTAAGTATCTTCTACCTTATGAGTTCCAATTAGGGCAAATTTAAACACTGAATGACAACGGCTTTCTCTTTCTATATGATGTCCAGACACATACTAGTTAAGTATTTGCCGGAAATGGCCACATTCATTTGTCATTTAACCGTCTCAACACCGACTCCAACTCACCAAGGTAAACTAAAGGTATCCTTAGCTTCACAGAATTAGAACCTGAACACAACGATATGGCAGTCAGTTCTCCAGCTAAAATATAAAATAGGGTAGGTTTTAAAGATAAACCATTCTTATAATTTCAGGTATCAGGAAAGTCAGTTATCTGTATGGCTTCAAAATGTATAAAATGTTTTCTACGAAATCTTAAACTTAGCTTAGTTTTAAAGTGGAGGAGATTCTACAATTTTTCAGGTAACACGCAAATGGTTTCCTCTAAAATCTTATTTCTTCTCTCATGTTTCACCAGGATATCAATTAGATCATCTATTTAAATAATGAGAAACCATGTAAATTGTAGACATTCTTTTCACCAAGCCTAAAGCATTTTGTTTTTTGTAAGATGTCCTGATTTAATGGAACGTATTCCTTCTATTTTCTTGCGCTTAGGCCGAGAAATTAGATTAGCTGAAGCCAAGTATACTCGTGTTCAGAAATAATCAACAAGTGCTGAAAGAAAATGTATGATTGTACAAAAAGGAATTAAAAAAGGCAATTTACGAATGAGGTAGAGTTTGCATTGTCGAATGCAAATAGACAAACAAACTCAGCATAAGAAATCCGCAAGCATGAGCTGAAGACACCATCTGTAGGATGGAATGCGTTGGACAGTTGTTGGGATGTTCCAAACCGGTACAAAGCAATCCGTTGTTGTGAGAGATCTGAATGTGCATAGTTGTATCATCAATACACAGTGGAATTGTTACCTAAGAGATCAAAACGCGTGTAGAAGACAGGGACGCTGGAGGATTATCGCAACGGTGGATAATCGCTTCCTGTTGCTAACTGCAAGATGCCTTAGATCAATAATAACACGACAGCTGGTCGCAGATCTCTGCTGCTTCAGGACGGCCCATATCGATCCAAAACGTGTTGCGTCGACTGCATGAAGGTGGACTGTGTTCCCAACGACCTGTGGTTTGTGTTCCTTTGTTCTCATCGAATGTCCGAGCACGGTTCAATTCGCCGATGAACATCGCAGTTCAACACTAAAGCAGTGAGACCATGTACTCTTTACTGATGAGGTTCGATTTAACGTACAGAACGATTACCAAAGAGCAAACATATGTGAGAGCCAAGAACACAAGGTCGGGTTCCAAGCATCATCGAAAGGGACAATTGCAGAACAAGAGGCTTAGTTGTATGGGCTGGTATAACAAAGAATGGCCGCATCGACCTCTACATGATTGCTAGTGGTTCCGTCACAGCGGCACGATATCGCGATGAAATTCTACACCCTCTTGTGCATCCTTTTATTTTTTCAATGGGTACCAACGCGAAGTTTATGCACGAAAACGCACGGAACTCGAGTGGTGCGGAGTTATCTGGAAAGAAAAACCATTCCACATCTGTCTTTATTGCAGATCACTGGTAGCTAGATCACTGGACATGAATCCTATGCGTCATATATGGGACATGTTGGGATGACGGATACTAGGTCGCAGTGAGCCGCCAGGCACAGTTTAAGGGGTCCGTTATGCATCACTACAGGAATGGGCGCTGCTGCCACAACAACCGATCAGCGATAATATTGCCATCTTACCTCCCCGTTGTCAAGCATGCATATCAGCTAGAGGGTATTATACCCGTTAGTAGCTTGATGTACCTATATGTTATTTGGAGATACGATTTTCGCCATGTGAATATGCTTTTGTATGTATTTGCTTTATTGTTTGCTATATGGTCTACTATTGCCAGCTCTTGGTTCAATGTCACGCATAACCATTAAATAGTTTTTGTTTTATTCCGTGTTTTCCCTTTGTTGCTTATGATTTAGCAGTTTAAGCATTGAAGGTATATGTTTTGTTGCACATATATCAGTGTTAACACAATCTTGTTTTGTTAAATTTTATTTACATACCTAACAAGATGCTTTGCTAATATTCTTTTAAAGAGGTTCTACGTTTTTTCTGTCTTCTTGGGTTTTAGAATTCTAGATAAGTGGACAGATGATACCTCCGACTGAAACATACGTAGATTAAACAAATGTTTAGTTTGATTAATTAGGTTTACCCTAAAGAACTCTAAAATTAGTGATTTTAAATAATTTGCTACCAAGATTGTATTCAAACTTTCACTTGAGTAAGCCTGAAGAATAACTGGAATTTTTTTTTAAATAAGGAAGTGGTCAAACTTTAAAAGGCTTTATTATTGTTACGAAATGCCCAACGATGGCCGGTGAGATAGCTAAACGGCAGGCTTAGGGTTGCCAGAAAGTGCCAGAGAAAGGCATGATTGCCAGATTTAGAGCGTAATCTCCCATTTGGCGATGTTTGGCGATATGTTATGGATCGAACTGCAACATCCTAAAGCGCATTCTTAGCGGTTTTCTTCGGGAATATTCTGGAAGGTAGGTTAAAGCTATATATATATAGAGAGAGAGAGATAGAGATTAGTTTGAGAACGATCGACCGTGTCGGGAGCTGTACTTTAGTGCTTTACCGTGAGGCTGACTTCACCGTTATAGCCTGAAGGCTGCGTTTCTGATTGTCTCAGCATGTTTTTCGACGACTGTAACCGTGTCTTTGTAACTGTCCTGTATAATACTAGCGAATAAATTGTGTTTTGGTTTTTCATCAAGTGTTATCATTAGTTACATCAAACCCACGAACTCGTGGAACGCAACATTATTAATAAACTTCGAACATTTTATTCAAAATGGAAGAAAATGAGGCCAAACTTTTCCTTATACCTTCAAAATTTAAAAAACTCATTACTCTAAATTCACTTTTAAGTTAAATTGAAAGACAGCTTAATTTTCATAATCTTTTACTATTTCAAATAATTAAAAAAACATTTTTTGTGTGCTTCTAGAAAGTACAGTTTTAGATTTATTCCAAAGTAAAATAATAGCCTAAATCGTTTGGCTTAAAAAATATTAAACTAACTATTCAATTCTTAGACCATTTTCACTTTATTTTCAGTTTTGATTTTCATTCTTTCGCTTGAAATCGATACTAGTCCCCATTTCAATTGTGATTTCGAAAGAAAAGAAGCAATTCGAAATTTCTTCCAATCGGAAAAAAGCTTACGTGATATCATAAAAGCTTTCGCAGCAGTTGAAGAATATGGCAGATGAGTAAATCTGCGATACCATACGTCGATTCAATTTCACAGATTGTGGCCAACTTTATACCATTATTTGTACTTTAGCAGATCAAAACGTATATCTTGGGATTGTCAGGTATAACTCAAAGTTTTCTTTACTCTTTTCTTTTTGGAACATTACTGCGCTTTATTTTATGCAAATGTCTTCTAGCATGTGGTAAATTATATATTGTTATATAAAAATCCATTTCTGAAATTACAGTAAAGATACATTTACTTACTTTTGAACATTTACTATGCTACCATTGTAATGAATATATCGGACGTTACAAAATAAACAGATCAATAAATAAAAATTTTAAAAGATACGTCATCAAATTCTCATATTTGACATAATTCTTCCCAGCACTAATAGGCATAATTTTATTAAGTTTTCACATTGCTGCTGCCGTACTGGGTTACAAAGAATTACAAAATTGAGAGTAATTAAAAGCTCATTAACTTATTTTGCACATAATTATCTCTTTAGAGGATAAATTTACAAAAATAAACCCAACTGCACTATGGTATTTTAATGATAGTTCTAAACTAAATTAATTCTTTATATTCTTTCTTTTTTCTTTTCGAGAAATTTCAAGGAGACAGAAGGCAGCATTCAAGATGGCTGCAATGATGGTCATATACCTTACAGGTCCTGGGTTACAAAGAAGTCCCCAGCGGAGGATTTAAATGTACATTTAATGGAACTGGAACGAGTTTTATCTTTATATACAGAAGATTTTATTGTTATTGGAGATTTTAATTCTAAGAATTTTATTTGGGGGGCACCTACATTGGATTATAGGGGAGTTTTAACATCAGATTTTATTTTAGAAAAAGATTTGATTTTATTAAATTCAGAAAATTCAGTACCAACTTTTTCTTCGCCTGTTGGTGAGGGGTGGACGGATTTGGTCATTTGTTCTCCCTCTTATGATATTACTAATATAAAGATGGATATTCTTGAAGAGATTACACTCAGTGATCATAAATATACGTTAATTGAGATAGATCACGAAATTCAAAGAGAAGATAAAACATTTGTATTTACTAAGAATCCCATAAGAATTCATAAATGCTGCAGAAGACTGGCTAACAGACTTATGGATATTGAAAATAAATTAATTACAGTGGACACAAGGGAAGATCTGAATTGTCTGATAGAAGAAATTGAAGATGTGATTAGAAAGCAAATGTATAGAGACTTAAAGTGTAGAATTAAGAAAAAAGATAGGTCTCCCTGGTGGAATGAAGATTTAATAAGAGCAAGAAGAGTGGTGAGAGCAGCAAGGAAAAATTTTCAAGTTAAGGATTTGGAGGAGAAAATCAAGATTGCAAGGAGAATAGAATATAAAAAAAAAACTTGCTATTTATAAGAAGATGATTAAGAAAGTCAAGAGGGAATATAAAGAAAGGATATTTATGAGAAATAAAGAATATTATGATAATTTTTTAAGATTGCCATGAATAGAATTAAGAGACCAATTATAATTACTAAGGGAAATGATGATGAAAATATTACATTAGAACAGAAATATTATAAGATTATTAAGAGCGCATTAAATATAAATGATGATGAAACTCAGGACCATATTGAAGAAGGACTTTTGGATGGTATGCAAGGAAGAGAGCCTCCCTTATGAAGAAATTTTTAAAGTGATTAAAAAGTTAAGAAATACATCTGCACCTGGATTGGATGAAATAAGTGCTATACTTATAAAGGGAATATTTATTGAAATACCTTCATTTTTATTGATTTTATATAATAAATGCCTGGAAATGAGTGTTTTTCCGGACAAATGGAAAGTTGGCCGACTTGTTTTAATACCAAAGGATCAAGACAGATTTCGTCCAATTTGTCTTTTAAACTTTTTTGCTAAAATATTGGATAAATTATTGGTTGACAGGCTAACTTATGTTTTAGAGAAACATAATACCATTTCTGAGAAACAGTATGGGTTTAGAAGGAATAGATCTACAGATCTGGCTTTGTATAGGGTTGTTTCTAGAATACGAGAATTGAAAGATACATAACACATAGTGTTGGTATCTTTTGATGTGAAGGGTGCGTTCGATTCCGTTAGATGGCCTTCCTTGTTAAGACATTTGAAACGTTTGAATATTACTAAACATATGTTAAATATTATAGAAGATTATTTTAAGAACAGAAGATTAATTTATATTCCCAGTACTGGTGGTAACACTGTAGAAATTGAAATATATAAAGGATGTCCCCAAGGCTCTTGTAGTGCTCCTCTGTTCTGGGGCTTAATTATCAATGATTTATTAAATGAATGCCAAATTCCAAAAGTGGAACTTATCTGTTACGCAGACGATATTCTAGCTATCATTCACGGTGATTCCTTGGAAAAGAAACAATCTACTTTTGGGAAAGTTCAGGAGAGTTTTGATGAATGGAGTGGTAGGGAGGGAATAGTTTTTAATGCTGAGAAAACACACGCTCTCTTTTTTCCAAGGAGAGGAATCAAGACTAGAACACCTCAGTTGAAGTTCCACAATAAAAGATTAAAATTTGAAAAGAATATTAAATATTTGGGAATTATTATAGATGATAAATTGAATTTTATAGATCATTTTAAAGAAATTCACAAAAATACGGATACGATTTTAAAGTTTTATAGAAACTGTTTTGGTCCCAATATTCTGAATATGAAGTCAAAAATATTAAAAGAGATTTACAAATGTGTTATTGCTCCCAAGATCGTTTATGGAATAGGAGCATGGGGTCCCAGGGCAGGGGAGCTGGTAAAATTGAGGAGTCAACTGAATACTATACAGAGAGGCTCGATGCTGGCGATAACACGTGCTTTTAGAACTGTTTCTACGGAGGTCATTTGTGTGTTGGCAGGCGTTCCGCCTCTCTCAGTTGCATATGAATATTACTATAAAAAATTTCTTTTGGCAAATAAAATAATAGATAATATAGAAATTGATGGTGTTGATACCGATAATGGTGCTTATGAAAAATATAACATTTAGTTGAGACATCCAAAGAAAGAAATTAATATATCATATGACTGTTTATTCCTGGAAAACCAAGAGATAGACATTTTTACAGATGGATCCGGGCTCGAGAGTGATATTGGCTGCTCTTGTGTAATCTTTTTTCACGGAATTGAGATTGAAAATATTAAAATAAAATTACGTCAGCTCAATTCTGTGTACCAAGCAGAAATGTACGCCATTTATAATGCATTACTTTGGATTGAGAAAAGTTTGAATATTAAATATTGTATTAATATATATTCAGATGCACTTTCTGTTTTGCAGTCACTCTAGGGTGCGGTTAATGATAATATTTTGATTAATGAAATTAAGGATGTGTATAATAGATTAAAAAAGTTACATAATATAAAAGTAAATTGGATAAAAGTACATTGGATAAAAGCACATGACGGTAATGTGGGCAACGAGAGAGCGGACGTGCTTGCCAAATTGGCCACTAAGGAAGGAGTAATTGTAGGAGGAAAGTACACACTATTTTATTTAATAATATAATAAGAAAGTGGAAAAATGGCTGGGAATCGTCCGAAAGAAATAAAGGCTTGTTAAAGAATATTAAAATTACTAGAAATATGAAAACCTATAATAATATAGATTGTAATCAATTTTTGACTGGACACGGGCGGTTCTCCGCATATTTACACAGATTTGGCCTCCAGGAAAATGATAAATGTAAAAAATGTGATAAATATGGGGATTCAGAACATTATTTAAATGATTGTGTGCTTACTGGGAGATTGAGGGAACAGTATAAAAGCAAATATAAAGAAGATTTTGATAAAAATTATGAAAATTTAATTGAATTGACACAAAATATTATGAAGCTTGTAGAGACATTAGGTTATTTCGTAGAAAGAGACATGAATAATTAGCTGCGCCTTCGCCGGGAATCGAACCACGGACCTCTGAAATACCGGCTCAGTGTGCTGACCATTACACCACGAAGGCACGCTAAGAATGTGGGAGATATACCTTATAAGCTTATAAATGAAAACAGAGAAACTGTTGGAGTCTATTAGAAGTAAAATTGGATGTAGTGAGTTTATAACTGATTTGCTAAATGTATTGTTTTGTATGCCTGTTTATGTGTGGTGATGTCTTGTCATGTGTCATATTATAACCTATTTTGTGTTTAATTTTTATTTTTGTTCTATTAGTTATGGAGTAAATGGATTTTTTGGGTTCTGGTTTTTACTGGCAACCATACACACTCGTATTTATTATTTTGTTTCTTTTCATTATACTAACTCTTTTGTTACTCGGTTCTCGATGCTTGGTTTCCCCGGGGCTTTTTTTTACTATAAATATTATTTATTATATTTTATAATTTTGCTAGGTGTTTTGAACACGGCTGGGTCGCTGGCTGTCCTCGTTTGTTGTTGGCTGGGCAAGTCCCCATCTTAGAGTCATAGGATTGAGTTATCTCAGTCAGGTGGACTGGGGACTGCGCCCCACTCTATAACCTTACAGGTCCTACTCATACAGGTTCCTCAGTAACCATATACAATATTTAGCCTCTATTCGCGCAAACGTTTATATAATCTACTGGTATTTCCATACTTCTGAATCGCTGCATCTATACGTAGTATATAAGGTATTTCTTCCGCCTTGTTAGCATGCCTTCCTGGTCTATTGGTCAGTACGCTGGGTGCGTATTCAAGAGGTCCGTGGCTGGAGTCTCGGCGAGGGCATTGCTCACTTTTCGTCTCTCCTGCTACCAAATAAATCCTAATGTTTCTACAGTGGCGCCTAGACTAAAAATGGTGGTGGATAATCATTCTCCAACACCAGGATTTGGCGATTGGGTCTCCTAATCCCAAGTCGCCTTTTAAAAGGAGGAGTATATAAGGTATTTCTCCCACCTTGTTAGCCTGTCTTCGTGGTGTAGTGGTCAGCACACTGGGCGCTTATTTGAAAGGTCCGTGGTTCGAGTCACGGGAAGGGTATTGCTCATTTTTCATTTCTCCTGCTTCCAAATAAATCATAATGTCACTACAAGTGTACGTGTATGTATATATAAAGAGAAAGAAAACAAGTAACATAAAAAAATTGCAGTTTCTACTGCAATTATTTATATTATTATTTATTAATGGTAGTCTATAATTTCTCCTTCTATCGGTGTCTTGTAATGCTTCATTATTGCAAGGATCATTTCCAGTGAGTTTCGAGCAGTCCATTTCTTCAATTAATATTCCATCTAATGATTTCACACGACTGAAGGCGACGTATGCTTGACCTGCTGCGAAGAGTTTTCGTCCTGCAGCGAAGAGAGAGAGTAATATATCTAATATTACTGTTGAATTTTCGCTACATAAAATGGGACTTTACATCCGCTTCATCCATTTCTATAAAACTGCAGTTCTTTAATTCTGTGCACTTTAAATATTTTTAAAACTCTGTCTTACTGTTGTCACTTATTTTTGTTAAATATTGCAATCCCATTTATCACAGTCATGTACTATTATTTATAAGTTGTTATAAAATCAATTTTAACAGCACGTGGGAATTCCTAATAAGCGGTCATTATTTGTAAGTCTTAAAATATATTTAAAAAACAGCATATTTTAAGTCCGATTAACAGGAATAAATAAGTAGGAATTGACTTTAATATGTGAAAAAACTGTATTAACATCAAATGTCAACCACTACAAGCTTAAAAAATGTATTTGATCTTGAGTGGATGAATTAAAAGTATTTTATTAACGAAACTTTTGAAAATTTGAACAAGATATAGGGAGAGTATGAGCTAATAGTAGGAATTTAAAAAGAGAGTGAAGAGTGGGCCAAAGGTAAGACAGCATGGATTAAAATGGATGGATAGTTATGGATCAAAATATGCATTAATTTTGCTTGTGGAATAAAAGTATTTTTTATTTTAGTGTTTGAAAAGAAATGCAGGCTAATTTACTAGCAAACATTTCCCGCATTACAGGATAACTGTTAGTTGTGATTATCAATGCATGCATGTACTTTCTGTTACTCTTTTAAAATTTGAATTTCTGTGAAATCTATATACAACACTGAGAATAAAAGCGAAACGTGCCGCCGATATGGATGTAGACTCGAGTTTGTTGAAGCGTTTTAAAAGAATTGATTCATTAGACGATCTTTAATCACAATAAAGATCAAGAAATGCATGTAAATCAACAAAAAGACTTCTTGTATAATAAGCTTTTGGCTCGGAAAATTCCACAAAAAACAGATGGTCAAGAATTAAGAGTTTCAAGAGCATCAGCTCGAGTTTACTTAATTGAATTTGAAACTTTTTATAAAAATTACATTCGTTATCCAGATAGAAGATTATATTCTAGACAGAAAGCTTCAATTTCTGTAAAATTTTTTAGAGTAAGAATATTTGAGACTTTGTATGTTTGAGAAAATTAAATTAACTATCAACTAGTATATAATGCAGCTTATCATTAAGCTGTTGTTGATATTTATGTAAGCAAATGTTAATGTTATGTAAGCAAATGTTGATATTTATGTAATGTTATGTGAAAAGGCGACATTCAGAAAATATGAACACATTGTAGGAAATAATAAATACTGAGATACTATTTGCGCAGTAGAACTCATACACTCTCTTGGTCAAACGGGAAGCTGGACAATAAAAGGAAAGGATGCGGCTATCTTCATTACGGAAGTTGATGATAGAAAAGACCTGCAATAGATATGACACCAGATATTACAAGATGCTTCCACTTCACTCATCTATGGTCGGATGGAGGATTATTGTTCTCGGGGAGTGCTACTGAAGAAATCTTATTTAACCAAAAGGTTTAATGTGTGTCAGAATTTGAACAAAAAAATTGTTGTTGCAAGTATAAAGATTTAGAATTGCATTTCATTGCGCACTATTTTGTTCGTTTGTGCTGACGAAAATCAGGTTAAACAACTGCTTTAATGCTTGTGATTACTACAACGAATGCTCTAAATTTTCCATGCAATATATTGTAACTTACTCACACACATATAAATGTATAGAATAAGTTAGAAAGCTACGCGATATTGTTTGGTCCGTCTGATGTATATTTATTTGCGTTTATACTTTTTCATATGATCTTTTGTATATCGTATAATATATAAAAGCTTCTGGGGATATTTTAGGACTGCCTTTATTTCTCTTCCAAAATGCAATGTAGCAGCTATATACTGGATTTTGTGAAGTTTACACATCAGCGTGTCAAAAAATGCAATGTGTCCTCATGGCCTTGAGCCTTTGGTCTCAAACAATGGGATGATTTAGCATATATTTTCATCCTGGATAAAGAACAGGTTAAATTAAGAAATAGTTTTGTTTAGTGCTATTAATTTTCATACTATAAAGAGGGCTAACTTTATTTGTGTTAACAATTTTGGAAAGAGTATCTACTAGTTGTTTGTAATTTAACTGTTTTACTTGGTTTTGGAAATATATCTGATGTTTAGGATTTTCATTCGAACAGTTGGGAATATTATTATTATTAGCTTAGTAATAGTGTCTGATGAGCCTGCAATAGGAGGAGGATTCGAGTGTTGGAAAAAGCATAAGACTTACCCTTCACCAGGTGGAGTCTCGCACTGCTTCTTCGAATATCTTCATGCCATCAGTAACTTTGTCAGTTAACCCAGGCAAGCTCCTGTTTCCAACAGCCGATTCTAATTTCGTTATAGTCCGTATCTTGTAAATACTTAGCATGCAGTATTATACTCATGAGTATTGGTAAGATAAGAAGGGTTACCTTCAGGGCCACTTAAACACTCCTGCTCAAAAAATAAGCAACAAAGACAAAATACGGAATAAAACAAAAACTATTTAATGGATATGCGTGACATTGATCCAAGAGGTTAGTACGGCAGTAGCAAACTATATAGACGAAATCAATCCCATCTCGAAAGAACAAATGTGTATACCCCGCTATTTGAAATGTATGCTTGACAACTGATTGCTTGTTGTAACAGCAGCACCCATTCCTGTTGTGATACACGTTAGGGTTGGTGGAGGGTGCCTGACGGCACACAGCAACCTGTTATCCGTCGTCCCAACATGTATTACACAGGCTCTATGGGATTCAGGTTCGATGATCTAGGAGGCCGAGACAGATGCGCAGTGGTTTTACTTCCCAGATAACTCCTCACTCAAGTTCTATGCGGGCGTGGTTATCATCCATAAATATCGCGATCGTACCTATTGCAGCGAAAAAAGAACATACAAAAGGATGTGGGATTCCGTCCCGATATCGGACAGCAGTGACAGAACCATTAGGAATCAAGTACAGATTCAATGTGGTCGTTCATTGCTATCCTAACAGATATAATTAAGAGGCTTCCTTCGTAATGCTCTCTTTCAACTATGTTTAACGCCCGATAACGTGTCCCTACCTCTCGTCATATCCTTACCATTCAGGAATCATTCTGGAATTTAAATCGAGACTCATCCGTTAAGAGTACGTAGCCCAAATGCTTTGGTGTTCAACTGCGATATTCACGGGATCAGTTCCATCTCGACAAAGGAACACAAATCACAGGTCATCAAGAGTCCTCCTTCATGTAATCTTCAAGACACGTTTTGGCGCGATATCTGCCGTACTGCAATAGCAGAGAAACACGACATCAGCCATCGTGCTGTTATTGATCTATGTCGTCTTACACATAGCAACAGGAAGCAATCATCTGCTGTTGTGATAATCCTCCGGCGGCCAAACCCACGTCTTCTACAAGGCTTTTGATTCCTTTGGTAAAGATTCTACATCCTGTTGATGATACTACGATGCCCATTCAACTCTCTCGCAACAGCGGATTGTCTTGCACCAATTTGCACCTTACATCGTGGAAATGGTGTTTTCAGCTCATGCTTTGTTCGCTTTCGCTATCTCGGATTTACATGGAACTATTGCTGCTTGCGACCTAACATATACTAGTTCCGGCATGGTCGTTTTTGCATCGTTGTGGTGTGACTGCAAAATTGCGTTTTATGCTAGTTTTGGTTGTTTACTTGCATTCAGAGATGCAACCTCTGCTTCATATGCAAATTGTATGTTTTATTTCCTCCTTTTACGTTCGTACCTTTTCTTTTACCGGTGGTTGCTTAGTTTTTTAACACGAGTGTAGTTGCCCTACGACGAGTTCCAGTGTGTATATATCGTAGCAAAAACTCAATTCAACAGCACTATTTGAAAATAATTTAGAAAGAGCATATGTTTAGAATTTCCAATACGCAGTCTCACGCGCCGGAGATAATTTTTTTTTCCCGTGCAGTGTTGTCGTTGCTGGCTTTGAAATCGTCCAGTTTGTTAATCAAAAATTAGTTAAAGTTTTACAAAATATGAAATAGATAATAAACAATTCCCAAATTCCCAATTTGGGCTTCCAAATACCCATATTCGAGTGGAGGAATACGTTATTCAAAATTCGATGTCTCTAAGTACCATTGTGTTTTTACAGTGCGAGAAATATGCATACATTAATACATATTCTTCATTCTTTAATTTCTTTAAATATTGTTGCCCTTTACGGGTTCCTGGATTTAAAGTGATTGATGAAAATTCTTGATGAAGAATCAAAACACAATTTATTCATCAGTATTACACAGTAGAGTTCCAAAGACTCGTTACAATCTTCGAAAAGCTACTATAAACACGCTGAAACAGTCAACAACACAGCATTCAGGCTATCAGGCTATAATGATGAGGACAGCTTCACGACAAAACGCCTAAGTGCAGCTCCCGACTCGGTCGATCGCTCTCAAGCTAATCTCTAAACTGAAAGCACAACTACTGAACTCAGTATACTCAAGATACTCTTCACGATGGAAGCTGCTACTTCGCGTACAGGCAGGGTATTTATAACTTTTGACCTGTCTTCGAGAACATTCTAGGGAAAGCTGGGGTAAGATTTCATTCTAGAATATTCTCGTTCTATAGCATAATGCCAATTTTGTCACCAAATGTCGCCGAATGGGCGATTTTGCGGCAAATCTGGCAACCCTGACTTTCAATGCCGTTTACTGGCAACCCTAAACCGGCTTTGCGGAGAACCTATCTTACCGCAACTGGGCATTTCGCAACAATATAATGCAGATTTCTTATATTTGGTGACAAAAATTTGAAAAGTGAAACACCGTTTATTGTGAACCAAAATATAGTGAGCCAAAACGAAATTAATAGCCTTTCTGAACAAATTGCCCCTTTAGGCTGAAAAAAGAGAGAGAAAACAAGTGATATTACTTTTGAATCTAGGTTTTTAATGCATGTCAGTTTATCTTAGAACACATCAAAAGAAAATAGCATACATATTATTTATTTAATAGTAAACGTATCAGTAGAATATTTTTTTAAAAATATAATATTCTAAATATTAACTCCAATAATTTAAGAATTTTACACTTCTCTCTCTTTTAAAGGAATTCCTTTATTTTCTTTATGATGACCAAACATTTTTCCTGCATTAATTAGGATTTATTGTAATTAATCAACGAACTCTGTTTTCCCATAACGCACGTTTTAATAAACGCACTGAACATGATTAAAATATTTTTAAGAAATTAAATTTGCTTCAATCCTTTTTCTTTATACGAATGGATTCAGTTTCATTTTGTACTTCCTAATGCTGAACTTTGTAAATTTATTTTCATGCATAATTGGTGCATTCTCAGTTTAAAATAAATAACTCTATATTTGAAAATAAAATAATTATATATTTTCAAATACATAGTTATTTCCATCAGCTAGAAAATTTAAGGGAAATAAAATTAATATTATGAAATAAATCAATAAATGCTTATGGAAGAATCCTTATTCTCTTCGGACATTCTTCAGAATGTACATTGAAAAAAACTTTCAGGTTGCAAACAGCAGGCCCTAATATATTTTTCGTTAATATCTAGTGCCATTAGTAATCTAACTAATAATATTAAAAACAACTTAAGCAAGTCTTATATGCTTTCTTATGATTATGACTTTTACGCCTTCTTATGAGTTTAAAAAATTTCCGAGGACGTTTTCTGCGTTAACGACTAACCTTCAGAATTGCACCCTAGACTTTCATCCGTATTTCTTTCCCACTTACGATAATGTTCGTAAGCATTTATTGTTGTATGATTTGTACATATGTATACTATTTAATAACTGCTAAGGAACAGAAATACTTTTCTGAGTAATTAATAGTAGGCATGGATAGAAAAAAATGAAATTCACACTTATCGATTAAAGATACGGTGCATTCTTTATAATGAAAAATGGTACAGATTTTCGCCAAATGGAAAAAAGAGGATAATAATAAGAAAGAAAAAAAATTGCTCATTAACTTCAAAGACTCACGGAAAATGCTTTTTCCAGCCAAAACGAAGACAAATATAAATCCCTCAATAGGGTGTGTCATCTTCTCGGGCACTAATGCATATTTTATGTTTATTATGTACGCTCCGTTCTAAACTTCTAAGGAGGATATTGTTCCATTTATCGGTCAAGGTAATTTTGAGCTTCTGCACGGTTCCAGGTAGAATGAAATTTTTTGACAAGACGTCTACCGAAAACGTTCCGAGCATGTTCTGTGAGATTAAAGTCCGATGAATACGCAAGCCATTCCATACTTTCAGTACCTTGTAAGGTTTTAGTTAAACTAACCAAGTTTATTTTAATTTAAATCTTTTCTATCTCCTCTCTGCTTCAACTTCCTGTCAGAAGAAGCGCGCGTTTTTAGCTTATGCTAATTTTTGAAGTTCAGCCAAGCACTATTTAAGACAGAGGTAGAAACCTCTCGGTGTGTGAGAGCTTTGCCTCAGATCACGGTCACGCTGCTCAACGTTCGCCTGACCAGCTAGCAGTTTAAATTTATAAGCCATAGTGCTTACTACGTGATTGCTTTGTAAAATAAATTAAAGTGCGGTAGTATTTAGTATACCTTGCTACGCACCCTTTTCGGTAGAGGCCAACTTCCGCGAATTGCTCTGCGAAGCAACGTTTAATTTAAGTTCTATTTTAATTTATTTAAATTTATTTGATTGTTAAGTTCGACCAAAGTGTGGTCTGTTACGTTCTGTATCTCTCCCGAATTGAGAGGTTTGTATTTAAAAGTAATTGAATAAAAGAGATTTCAAATCCCTTCACGTGCAGTTATTCTCCAGCCCAGCAGTTACATCAGAACATAGCGTATTATCCGCTCACTGTTCCAGTTCAGGACTTAGAATTTGAGGATAAGAACCCCTTTACAGAATTTACCATGTTCTCAAAGAATACACACAGAATGCTAAGTCCTGATAACCTTCCCCTTAACTCTTTGAGGGTTAGGTAAAGGCAATTACTTTTTCAGTAAAACTCCTGCTTTATTTACTATATCAGGTGTTACAATGAAATTATTTGCGACAATTACACATATTTCGTCCAAGACTCCTGAAAAAAAATGACCCACAAAACATATCCCTACAAGTCAGTCTCTGCGTCACTCATGGAAACAGTTTTTCTTTTTCAAGCAGAGTGCAACTTTGAATTAACACACTGTTCTATCAGGCCTTTTCTTGGGGCTGCAGACTGCCCATCGTCGTGATGTTGTCTTCGATGGCTGATGCTTATTTTCTTGAAGACGAATTACTACATCAAATACTGGCTTATGTTTCTTGATTGCCATCTGGTGAACTACAAGGTAACTTCAGAAACGGTCAGTCTTGAAACCCACTCACACAAGTGAGTAAGACGTTCAATAGAAAAGGTGGTGGTGGTTAAAATATAGGTAACCACCCCCTTTCAAAAAGTTAGAGAGTCCCAGTACTTCTACCGTCCTTTGTGGGGGTGCATTATCGTTCATGAACACAATGTCTGAATCCACTGTGCCACTGACAAGACAGATGTTACTCAGGAGAATTTTCATGTAGTATCGTTGACATATAGCATAAAACCTACATAAAAAAATGACGTGGTGTTCTGCCACAGAGCATAATATTGCTCCACACAAAATGACGCCTCATATTTAACGATCAGCTTTATGGATATTCTGTTACTGATATGTGAATACATTTTTTTCTCCATACTAGATGCTGCGAATTGAATGTCCATAAAAGTAATCGTGATAGCGTAGGAGTTTTATAATCGTTATAGCGGAGGAGGTGGTGACCAATTAATGAATGCCAATGAATCGAATGCCATTATGGCGTAGGAGCCACTGCGTGTATTTGGAGGGGAGCATGATGAATCTTTTATCTAGGCTGCTCAAGAAAATGGAAGCGAAAATCAATTTTCTACTTTTTCATTGTTCCCTGAAAACATTAATTGCTTTTCATTGTTTCAATGTACATTGTTTTCGTTGTCATTGACTTCGGACTGTTGTTTTCTAATAATTGCAGTTTTATTAACAATAACCTTTATCTCACCTTTCATGGACATTTCATTACTGTTTCCTACTGTTAGAAAGATTTACAGGAAAGCACCCCATTAGATTTGTGGTATTTATGTAGTATATAGAGTAAAATATACCTAAGACGAACATTCAATCCAGAACATTCAAATCTAATCCTTTGTAGAGGTGATAAGTAGGGTAATCGGTGTTGTCCAATTCAATTATTCACGTATACGTCAGAAGTGCTAATCACTTTCAGAGATAGAGATCTGAGAGAAGTGGTATTCTAGAGAAGTTTTATTATATATTTGCATATAAACAGAGTCTTAAAAATGACAAAGTAAGCCCAAGAGACAAAATGTTTTTAAAATATTAAATGTCTACATATCTCTTGTATGATTTGTCGCTTACACGTAGATTCAGCTTAAGAAATGAATTAAAGAAAGTAAGCTTTAAATTTCGAAACATTAGTTTTATTAAAAATGCAGGACATTTGAGTTTTTTAGGCCAGCAGAGCTATTAGCCTCGAAACGACATTTTGTGTCGAATCACTTTTCAGCTTGTTACAACCAAATATTATCGTCCTGTATCATATTTAAAGAAATTAAATAATGAAGAATCTGCATAACTCTATATATGTTTCTCTCATCATGGAAAAACAACGGTAGCTAAAGCTAAGTTATGGACTTCTCGACTTATTGAAGTTTTTGAATTCAATATTGAGTATATTTCTTGAAATAATTTTTCACGGAATAGTAAAAACAATTACAAAAGCTGTTAGCCCTCTTACTGCTTTGCTTTGAAGTAGACTTGCTCCAAAAATTACTTTTGTTATCCGTAAACTATGGAGGCGAAAATTATTTTACAGATCCTCTAGAAACACGTTTCGTTGAGAGCAAGACAATTAAAGAGATCACTTGTGTCGCGGTTAAATGTCGTAACAGCTCATCTTTCATATTTCCGATGAAAGACACCTAATTGTTATTTCAAACGAGGTATTGTTCATTTCTTTCTTTTTCCTCCAAGAAATACCTCCAAGGAATCTAATTAATTTTGATATGTTTCAATTAATGTCTAAGCTCTTCATAGACGTTAAGTGAATTATTGGTAACTCTTAAATGAAAACTGAGCCTTGAGGGGGATGTAAAGGGCCCTTTTGTCTAAAACTGAGAAGAACACAAGCCATACCTGGTGCTTACAAATCAGCCAACAATTTGTGGAGAAATAAATTTAAATAACACTAAGTTCAGATGCAAAGTTAAAATTAAATAATCTAGTAAAGGCTGCACAGGTCAGTTAACGCGAAGTTGGCTCAAAACTTGAACCGGCGTGGGTATTCAACCGTCGGAAATTATAATGCAGTGTCGAAGAATTCAAATCTTACCTTATGTAATAACCTAGCAACATGAAGTCGAGAGGCAGAGCATGCTTTGTCTTACAATCATAAAACCTTAGTTTAAATACACGCGAGTTATACATTCCATGCAACTTTGATTTCGTATATGTCAATTTTGTTTTCCACGGCTGTGTGTACAATATAGTTTTTAATATTATATAAATATCAATAGTCCTCTCTAAAATTAATGTTCAAGCGGAAAAATGCTGCTAAATTCAAAAATATTTCTGAAATGCACAAGGGAACCATCCGTCATAGCGTTAACATTAGCAATACGAGTACTGCGTGCATTAGCAATTTGCAAAAATTTCATCGCAAAAATTGTCTTGAACAGAGTTTTGAATACTTTTAACAATGGCTTTGCAAAAGCTTTAAATAAATAGCTGTGCCTCTTTATCTCAAAATCCACATTAACATCTTTATCTCTTAGGTTAAAACTAGTTAAAACTAGTGTTAAAATATATCGAATTCTTCCATATTATTTACAATATTGCCATCCTTACATATTTCTAACAGTGTGCTTTTTATTCCCAAAGCTCACGAAATTGACGTACATTTCGCCCTTAAAATTTCTCATTTAAGAACAGTTTCTAATCAATTCGTTTCATTTCTCTTTATCAGATTTCCTTTCAGATTAATTAACCTGAAAGTTTTCACCTGAATTCGTCAATAAATTCAAGATTACCTCTAATTAGTAAAATTCCCTGAAATCACTATAATGTCCTGAAGCAGCACTAAAATACATTGGGTGAAATTTTCAGAATAACATTTCTTATACGTCTCAATCGAGTACTATTCTGACTCTTTTTCTGAATACATCCGAATTCGGACAATTAATTTTCCAAACAATCATTATAGGAATGGGAATTCTTTTAATTGGTTTAAATAATTCAAGTTATTATTTACTCTATTGGTAACATGCATTATTAGCCTAAAGGGGCAATTTGCCCGAAAGGGGTTCGTTTTGGTATTTCGCGATGTTCACTATAAAACAGTGTTTCACTTTTCAAATTGTTGCCACAAAATATTAGAGCCCTGCGTTATATTTAACCAAGTTAAACAATAAAGAATCTCCCATATATGTTTCTCCCACTGTGAAAAAACAACGATACCTGGAGACATAAAATTTTTAATAGCATAGTCCTTCACTCGAATATGTGCATTTGGAAGCCGAAATTTGGAATATGAAATTAGTTTTATTATGTTTGTAAAATGTTAACGAATTTGTGATTAACAAATTCAACGATTTCAAAGCGAACAGTGGCAACATTGTACGAAACAAAAAACATTTTTATATCCATCGGGAGACTGTGTGTCGGAAATTCTAAAGATATGCTCTTTTAAAATATTTTGTGATAGTGCTGTTGAATTGAATTTTATGGTTTAAGTGAGAATAACATGATACGTAATAAACATGAAATGTAACATGTTTTGCATATAACATGAAATGTAATATGCAGAACGTTGCAGAAAAATAAAATATATAAAATCTGAAAGCTTTCAGATTTTTTATTTTTATTTATTTATTTTTGTTTTTGTTGTTTTGCATTTTTGCACATATTTGCTTATTAAATTGTTAAGCAGCTTAAATGTATTTTTTAGTTCTTAATAACATTTCACCAGATTTAAATTCTTATAAACTGTTTAATAATAATTGCGAATACCTTTAAGCATACATCATTCATACTGGAGACCTTTACCTTTTGAATTTTAGAAAGTATATTGCAAGAGCAGAAAGTTTCAACACTAATTATTCCTATGCACTAATCCTCCAATTTCACTTCTGTTAAACTTCTTTAAAATGCGAGTTTGAATTTCAACGGTTTGATTGCACTAATTCCTCGGAATCCTCTTTCTTGAAGAAGAGAGTTATCACAATGAATTTTTCAGATATGACTTTAGACATCTTTTCCCCGACATCGCTGTGAATACCATGCTGAATTAGTATTTACCTTTGGCATCTAGATTTTTCATGATAAAAAATGTTGAAGTTTGATCATATAATGAATGAAATTGCAAATGCATGCTGCATGTAAATTAAATCTTGTACTTTAGCAGGACAAGGAAAATAAGGGTTTGATCTCCGGATGATGAACATTTTATCAAGTTTGAGTAAATGCTGTGACATACAATGTATATATAAATAAAAATTTTTGAGACAGAAATTACTCAACTTAATTAAGCCTTCTACGCAAAGGCACATGAAGCACAGGACTGCAGATCTTCCGTTCTGCTTTGCAACCACATATAATTTCGACATTAGGCTTGATTTACTAATTGCTGAAGCAACCTACTCATTTCATTTTTAACTTTAGATTTTGTTAAGCACTTATAATTTTACTTGGGTTACTACAGACATCTGGATCCACTAAGAAAATACGGTGGATAGCGAAAGTTAACTGCCAAAGTAAATCGATGTTAGTATTTTTCATTCCTGCAAAAGATATATTGATCTCCTTCTCCTCCGTTATATGTACAACATAGATATACCCCTAATTGTTCGATTTTCAAGTGGTGAAATGACCATGTCCTACGGCCATCTATTGTCAAATGGTAAAGTAACAAATAACAACTATTAAAGAAAAAGGAAAAATGATAACAGTACTAATTATTAGAAAAGCAAAAACTTTTCAGATTTTAATGGTCGCCAGGAAGAACTTCTGAAGAACTTTTACGCTCTCGATCTACCAGTCTGTTCTTGTAATCCCTTCCGTTAACCTTTCTTTCTTTTCTTTTTTTTTCCTTTTTAGCTTTATTATCAAGCATTGTTTTCTTCGCACTTAACAATCGTTAACTTTGCACTGCTGTTGAGCTTGTACAGTTCAACAGCAGAATCATAAAAATTTTAAAAGCAACATATGTTTAGAATTCCCGATTTAGCGTTAACTGTTGGTATACATTTTTCTATGTATTTCAATCTTCGTTAGTTCATCATATCAAAGTTCACTTTTCTTAGTAAGATGACTTTCAAAACTTTTTATTTGTCTTTTTCCTATTAAGATTTTGTGTGTTAACTTAATTTATTAAACACCACGTTCTTCTCACTTACGCTCCATAAAATTCGAATCAACAGCAAAATCGTAAAATATTTAAAAACAGCATATCTTTAGAATTTTCGGTTGACAGTCTCGTGCACTGGAGATAAAATTGTTTTATTCCGTGCCATATTGCGATTTTTCGAATTCAAATCTTTGAGCTTGTTAATCAACAATTGATTAACGTTTTGCAGAATATGAAATATATAATAATATATAACATCATTTCATGAAAATACAGAATATTTTTAATTAAATCAGTTAAATACTGATCATGAAGTAAATGTTTTTTAGCCCAGAAGGGCTATTAGTCTCGAAACGGCATTTTGTGTCGAACCACCAAAAGCATTGAATCACTTTTCAGATTGTTGCCACCGAGTATTATCGTCCTGTATTATATTTAAAGAAATAAAATCATTAAGAAGTTGCGTGAAAGTATACCAGTTTCTAGCAATGTGAGAAAACAAAGGTACCTAGAGCCATAAAATTTCGAATAACGCAGTTCTCTCCCCGAATATGGTCTCCTGGAAGCCCAAATTTTGAGTTTCGAATTTATTTTATTACCTATTTCCTGTTTTGTAAAATTTTAACGAATTCTTTCTTTAAATTGCTTTAAAATCTCAATGATTTCAAAGCAGGCAATGGCAACACTTTAGGGAATGAAATATTTTTATCTCCAGGGTGCGAGACTGTCTATCGGAAATTCTAAAGATATTCTCTTTTTAAATATAAGGAATGCTGTTTTAAAATATAATATAGCCCAAATGAGCGTTAGTCCAAATGTGTATGCATATATATGTAAACGAAAAAAGCGTCTTTTGGACGTAATATAAAAATCTGAAAGCTTCCTGATTTTCATTATTAATATTATTATTATTATTATTATTATTATATAAATCAATCCGATTCGAAAGTTAAAAACGAATATGCTTCAAAACTGCATTCATTGCTTTCAAATAACTTCTTTTATTAATCTAAAACACACAAATTTAGTTTGTAAAATTAAATATCTGCTGTTTTGGAGAATGGCAAGACATTTGAAAGAAAAGTGAAACGAAACATTTGCAAAAATTCGATGCAAAATCACATTTAGAGATCATTTAGAACTGAAAGAAAAAGTGTTTATTTTCATGAAAGCTGATATTACTCGATATTGGACATTTCTTAATTTGTTTCAAAAGACATTTCTTAAGACATTTCTTAATTTGTTTCAAAATATTTTAGACTTCTCACCTGATGCTGTTGTTGTTAAATTCTTAAATTTAATGCTAGGTTAGTAACTTAATCAAAAATTACTTCGTCATTAGTTTATGGTGGCGCCATCTAATGAGTATGTTGAACGTAAACCTTGAAACCAGTTTAAATTAATATTTTGTAGATCTTCGAAATGAAAATTTGTATGAAATACATTACGTATCATAAAACTATCTTATTTTAAAATTCTCGTTAAGAAAGAAATTTCTTCTATAAAATGGGTTTAAATAGATAAATATGGTACTATCTAAAATTCTGGGTAAGATCATAAAACTCTTATCAGAATTAACTTCTGTCATTCAATAAGCATTTAACACTGATAAATGGAAAAGAAAAATTAAACCTTAATTTATTTAAGTATAAGCGTAAATTCAATTTTCCCCCATATTTTAGCAATTCATAGACTAAAAAGAAATTTTATATCAAGCTTTTCGTCTATGAAATCCTGAATAATTATACATTTCAGTGCTAAAATCAGTATATTAAATAAATATGAATTTAAAAAAAGAATAAAACATTTCCTTATGCATGTTATTTCCTTCATAAGTAAAATTTTGGCATGAGAAGAGCTCATAGTTTTATTGAATTCACATATAATACATATTTCTCAACCTTAAAAAATGTATAGAAAGAGCTATGTATTTATACATTAATTTCAGTTCTTATGAAACTTTATATGGTCTGTAACTCCACATAAGTCCGTTATCAGCGAGATAAATCATTGTGCACATTTCTACTCTTTTACATTTGACTATAGTAACAGACTAATTCTCGAAACTGTTAAACTTAAAGAAATGGGTTGAAGTTTTGTTCAGATTTATGTCACTAGATGGCAGCACTACGAAATAAACTTAGAGCTGTCTGCAGAGACGTTGGATCGCCAATGACTTCTAGGCGCTTAATCTAGGATTAACTTGATAATTAATAATAATAAATGATTAAAAAATTAAATACTAACAAATTAATGCAACCTGTAGTTTAATTTCTGTAATATATATAGAATTAGAATCATAGATCGTCCTTTGTAAAATGTATTATTCTGATTTTTGAATTAAATATTTGAATTAAAACTGTAAGCAATATTAAACTGAGAATTATGCTCTGAGCCTTCAGATAAAAAACAAAAAGGTAAATAATTACATTTCTGCGACATTTGCTGAGACATTTCTAAATTAGGGATTAAGAACAGATTGATAACTGAGATGTCAGGAAATTGACTATTGAGACAATAAACAAGAAAAATAAACGAAAAGAGCTTAATGATTTAAAAATTGCTTTAGAATATAGTGTCAGGTTATCATTGACTTTTAATAATCACCATGACAAACATGAGGGCCAAAATGCAAAAAGCAAATTTTGTGTTAAATAATTTTTGCGTAGCTGGTTTGATGAAAATCAGATAATTAGGTTTGATGCCTAGCTGGTTTGATGAAGAATAGATTTCAATAAAGAAGATATAAAATTATCAAAGGAACAATCTTGTGTTTGGCGCAAATTTTAGTTAAGACTCTAAAAGTCTACGCCAAATACAAAGTCCTCTCTAAAATCTAAGCCAAATGCAAGATTGTCGCTCTGCTAATTTTATGTTTTATTTTTGTTTGGTTTGTTTTTCCTCTGTCCTTAAAGAAAATATGTTACTGGAGAACGATTCACAATAATAAAACTAAAAAGACTGAAAGAAGTGGGTTAGCAGGAGTGAGTGCAACAGCAGACTGGTAGACTGCGAGCTCAGTGAGATCGTAGGAAATTTTAATTTTTGTTTTTGTTTCCCATTTATTATGATGCGCTTTGAATTCCCATTGTTGTTCTGCGCGTATTGCTGGTAAAGCGAAATCGAAACTCAACATCCAGAGCATTTCATAATTTAAATAAATGCTTATTTGGTTCTAAAGAAACAGAATTTTTTTATAATTTTCGTACTTGTTTGCAACAAATTACTTATTTTTTGACATAAAAATAATATAAGAAAACTTTTAAGAAATAATTCTTACGCAACGCTTATCATAGCACACTCCAAGTAACAACCTTGCAGAATTCAACTCGCTGTTGCCACACAGCGACTCTTAATAACTATGAAAAAACATTACATCTTGTTGCCAATTAGAAAATCTTAATAATTATATAAAAACATTAAACTATGTTCCACTACATTAGTCCCCCTCTAATAACTCTGTTACTATTCAAGAGATTCTGGTAGTGGAATAATGTAGCGTAAGCTGAAGTTAGAATTAAAATACTAAATCCAATAAATAAATATATAAAATTACAATTAAACAGATTCCATAATAGAGGTTAGGAAAAATATTCAACATTGTTACTAAAACGTAAAGGACGTTTTATTAGTAGTCCAGTTTGTGAAACTAGAGATCGTTCATAATTTGTCTCAAATTGTAACACAGTCTGAGTCTTGGGCTGAGTGTCAGTAGAGGACGTCCAACACGCTCTCGTAGCACTCCAAGTAACAACCTTTCAGAACTCAACTCGCTGTTGCCACACAGCGAATCTTAATAACTATGCAAAAACATTATATCATGTTGCCAATGAGATACATTCCGGTGACGTCAGAGATCACATGATGTAAGAACTGCTAATGTAAACAAACAAGCTTGTGCTGTGGTAGATGTATTGAAAATTCGGATATTCGGCAATAGTATATTCCAACAAGCCACTAGAATATGAGATGGCATTGACAGTTTAAGAATAATACTTGCCTATATAAAGGCAACAACTTTAGATGGCCAAGCATTTCTGAAGAAACAGTGTAGAAAAAGTAACAATACATGTTGAGAGGATTGGGATACTCATTTCTATGTACATCATAAAACCAGAACACACATTGAACATTTATAGTTTTATCAGTAAAAATTTGAAAGCTTTTTACTTGATTTCATATAGTATTAATTAACTTTATTTTAAAAATTATTTCCAGTACTTTTTTGAAAGCTCATGAATTGTTTGCAATAATAATTCTGTACACTGCAAAAAGAAATGCATAAAATACTGTTCATGTATGTTGTTATTCTACACCGAAAAAAAATATAATTACTATTATAATTTCAAGTCATAATTTTATCAGCCTGACAAGCACAACATAATGGTTTTCAAAATGGTATACTCAAATGTCTGAAACATTATAAATACATTTGCCCTAAAATTATGTGACGGTAGTGATATTAATATTATACGCAGTTCAAAATTAATACATAATTCTGTACCCCTTGAAATTTAATTGCTCATAACTGACTCTTAATCTACAGATAGCATAAACTTCAAATTAACATGTATTTTTTATATTACGGTATAAATGTCAAAAAGAAAATTGTATGGATTTGCACAACAGAGTTCGCTGTAATTCTAGCTGTGAAATTAATAATTTTTTGGTCACAGATATTTCTTTATTTTATAGTAAAGAGCGATACAATATACTACATTTATGTGTATTGATTAAAACTTGATTATAACAGCTACATTATTAAAGCACAATGTGATGAAATTAATAAAAATTTAGTGGTACAGCATGGTCTATGGCACCGTAATTAATAAGAGAAAAGGCTTGGTGTTAATGTTTTTGCAAATAAGCAGATCTTGTATGAATTCAACTATTTCAATAATTTAGAACAAGTATTTATGAACTATTAACAAATATTTACATTGTACAGTCTGGAAAACTTTATTCAAGGTCTCGGGAATATTATTCAACTATTGATATGTACTTAATATTCCTAATAAAGTGAAAGATGAATATTGGTAAGTATCGTGTATAAAAGAAAATTTATGAATCTTACCTCATTTTCTGCAGAAATTTCCACAGACTTTTTATAATTAATTGGTTTTTTTTTTCATTTCTGCCTTAACACAGCTTACTAGAAGTATCTTACTATCTGGCATTACTTTAAAACAAATGTTATTGACGTGTTTTTCTATGAACAAGAGAAGACCATTTTTATTAACATCAAGAAAAGAGAAATAACTTCCAAGAGTACTTTTTAATTTTTCACAATAGCTGTAAATTTCTAAATTAGAAAAAATATTAATTTTAGTGGTACATCGGTTATAGACTCCATCGTAGACTGCGGACGTACGAAGATTGTTGTTCTTAAACCACGTGACCACTTTTTCCCTCTTCTTCTCTTGCGGAATGTATCTCATTAGAAAATTTTAATAATTATATAAAAACATTAAATTATGTTCCACTACAGTTCCTTGAGTACGGGTTCGTGATAGACCGAATCCACCAGAACCGATTGTAGCTCAATGAAATTTCATTTATAAAAAGGAAAACATTACAGTTCTGGAAATTTCCACAAAAGTACTGGTTCAGCTCTTCTCAGTATCACAGAGTGCAATCAGTATTTACACTTCAAACTACTAAGAACGTTAAACATAACGCAATGCGAAGTGTATGTAAAAGGCAAAACTCTCACAGATCCACTCTCACTACTCTGAATATCTTGGACTACTATCTTGGACTACTATCTACTCTACTATCTTGGATCTTTACTTTGATCTTTACTAGTCTATAACTACTGTAACGGAATTTCAGAACCAGCTTTAGGCCTTTAATTTTAGCAGAGCTGTAAGCTGGGGTCTTTAGCGCCCTAGGAGAACTGATGATCTCGCGACACTCCTGTTTGCCCAAAGTGGAAAACATTTCAATCTAAGAATTTTTAATGTCAGTTTGGGGATCACTGAAATGCTGCGCTCGGGGACAAATGTCCTCCCTTGCCGCCCTCTAGATACGCCCTAGAATTTTAGTAAAAGCTGCATGTATCGTCACCCTAGCACAAGGAAACAGTCAATTGTTCGTAGTGGAGAAAGTTCTAGTCTGTGCTGCCATCTGTCGACGTCTTCTGAAAAATGCAAGTAAATAACTCTAAAATGCATTAAAAATTCGAATATCACAGTTTCTTGAACTCACAACGCAAAATAATGGCTGAAACAGTGGAGTTCACAATTAAGGCCCCAACTCACGATATAGTATTAAGGAACAGTAACAACTACTATTAATGTTCTCTCCGATTTGACATTGATTTCCTCCGGCTGGCAAGAAATCTTTGAAGACAGACAGACAGACAAAGACAGATGTCTTGTTTTGCACCCGCTAAGTCTTTCTGCACCGATGGGCGAAAAATCAAGCTAGGGTGCGAAGGAAAGGTATATAGAAAATGGACAATTTCGTATTTCAGAGGAGAGTAAAAAAGGAACTTCGTATATTTTATACGAGTTCTAAAGGCCAGGAGAAAAATATGGGACAAAATAAAATTAAAAATAAATGGCCCAAAAGTAATGGAGAGGAAAAAAAAATAAAAAGGGCCCATAGAAAGAAAAGGAAAGGAAGTAAGAAAATGTCCTAAATACGATTGTGTCCAAACAAAAGTATATATTAAGTAAGGTAACATATAGTATTACTGGAGAGTATATATAGGCCAGATACGATTGCAGTTACATAAATAGATTAATTACAATTATTCAATCACAATACCAATTATAGTTATAGATGAACCGAACCAAAATGTCGCCAAATGGTAGCAAATTTGGGCAACTTTGGACGATTTCTTACCAAATTTGGCGACAAAATTAATTGCCAGTTTTCGCGATATCTCGCCAATTTAGCGAAATAGCCATTTACTAAATCTTAAACAGATTTACTCCTGCATTCTTACTCTTCCGGCAAGGCCTTGCCTCTTCAGATTTTCATAAAACATATATTATACAAAAAATATTACTGTTTCACATATAGTTTCACTAAAACTATTTATGCATGAACAAACTTCTTAACAACATGTTTGTTCTTGAAATTTTCTTATTTGGCATTCACGAGTTAGACAGCTTGCCTTATTTTCCTCTACGAATCACTATTGTTTGTATCGTTGCCTCCATCTTTAATGGACTGTGTTTTTATCAAATTAGTAGTACCACAGTTAATTCCTAATGATATTTTCTTGAAATCTCAATGGATTTGTCGGAACGAAACTTGTTTTTAATTGTCCAGCTAATTGACTTTATTTGAGGCTTCAGAACACTTTTCTCTTGATAAGTTCTGTTTGGAGCTTTGAATGAAAGAGATTAACTATGATTAGAACTCTAGTATTTTTTATATATTTTTACCTTTTCTATTATAAATGTTTTTTTAAATAATTTTGCAAAGTTCATGAAAATAAGAAATGGGTAGGGGATCGTGGTTCTTACAGATCCTTGAAAAATTCTCTTTTAATTTTAATTTCCTTAAGTACTTAGGTTATATAAACCACTTACGGTTCGGTGGTCATTTTTTTTTCCAAAATTCTGGAAGCTAATGCATTAAAATTATTTACGAAACAATAAGGGAATCTTTCCACTGCTATTATCATTAGGTTTTAAACTTTAATTTCAGTAATTTTGAGTTTTTACGCTAGAAACACTTTTATTTATTTTTTTTTCAATTGCTATGCTATAGCAACAAGGACTCTTCTTCCATGCGATATGGCAAATGTTGTTATTGCATGAAACATACCACAATTATCAATTTTAGTCAACCTGATTGATTATCAGAGAGACTTGAAAAACGTAAAACATCTTTACTTTACTGCATCCAAGTGATGAATTTTAAGGACAACTGCAGCACAGTGTAATTAATAACAGTTGTTCCTAATTGATTGTCCACTCAATGGCTGAGTGGTTAAATATGCTGCATGCTGTAAGTCTGATTTGGATTCAATCCCAGGCAAACAAGTTGACTGCATATTTGGTTTTCCCCATGTGTAACATGAATACAGGTAAGTCTTTCTTAGAAAGTCTCCCAAAAAGTCATCACTTCTCTTAGGCAGACAGTCCTTATGTGTTTTGCCATATTCAAATAACCTAACTTCTTAATTAAATATAACCTCTGAATTACTTGAAAACAGTATATTACACACTTCGTTATAGAGTTATTGTATTGATGCACCTTGTTTTTTTTTGGGCCTCAAATTTGAAACAATAAAGAATTATTTAGTTGATGGATTTATTTTTATTAGCCTGCCGGATTACAATTTAATTGAGAAAAATAAAGTTACTGAAAACAACATTTAGTCAGCATACAACCCATCACTGTCAGATCGCTCGTCCTTTAGCTGAAGCTCATCAAGCGTACCCTTAAAGTACACAGTAGCATAAGGTGTAGTTTCCCCAAGTGCATTGTATGAGTTTTATCTTTATTGTAGACAGTCTAGTCCTAAAAGTATCCTTTTGTGGTTCTTTTTCTTTAGGTTAAAGGTGACTTAGCATACACTTGTGGAAAGTTCCTAGTGCTAGGAACTAGGAACGTTATCATTTGAAAGTTTAAACCACTTTGTTCTTTAATAAATTGCTAGGAAGAAGAAATTGTGAAACCCAAAATAATTTTAGATTTTTTTTAGTCCAAAGATGCAATTTGCCCCAAAAAGACTATTAATTTCGTTTTGGCATTTTCGGTTGATTTACTCCAAGCGTTGTTTCGATTTTCAAATTATTGCCACCAAATATTATCACCTTCCTACCTCCATGCATGAAGGTCTCCATGGCAAGATAAGAAATCTGTCTGAATAACATTACATTTCAGTGTGGTACTGAAAAAAATTTTTGCCAGTTTAATTTAATATCATCCATAGCAGATGCATTTTGGAGAGGTGCTGAAGTAATTGAATTTTGTTACTATTTCTCTTTCTTACAGAATAAAGATGGGCATGCAAAAAATTCTTACACAGTACTTTCTTATTAATACTCTAAAATGCTTTGCTTCATCAAAAGCAGTTATGACTTATACATCGCCATGAGAAAAAAACCCTTCTAAATACAGATAATTTGATCCGGAATTTTATTTCAAGAACGTTTTTTGTTTTCCCCTCCAGTTTGATAAAGTAATTGTCAATTTGTTATTAGTTCAAAGGGGCAATTTTCCCTGAAGGACTATTAATTTCGTTTTGGATGTTGCTTTGGTTCACTATAAATGTCGGTTCACTGTTGAAATTATTGCCACGAAATATTAGAGCTCTGTATTATATTTAACGAAATTAAATGATGAAGAATCTGCATAAATTTATACATGTTTCTCGCATTCTGATAAAACAACAGTGCCTAGAGCCATCCAATTTTGAATAACATAATTCTCCTGCAAATATGGGCATCTGGAAGCCCAAATTTGAAATTGTAATTTGGTTTATTATCAATTTCATATTTTGTAAAACTTTAACGAATTTTTTATTAACAAACTCAAGGATTTCAAAGCGAGCAATGGCAATGCTGCACAGAAAAAACATTTACTTTGTAAATGGATAATATTCTTATATGAAACATAAAAGCTGACTAATTGAAGAAACTGCTGAGAGGCATGTCGCTTATTGACCTTTTATAACACCAGAAGTAATGTTACCATGGGCAATTTCTTTACTTCCTTGAATTTAGGAAAAAAAATTAGGAATTAGCTCTGTTGGAACAGTCAATCATGTAAAAAATTTTGTGTAGCATATAAGATTAATACTAATGATTAATATTGTTAAAGAGATTTTTGCCATCAAAATCTGTAAAAAATAAAATAAAATTGTAAACAAAATTTGAGAGTTTTAACCCTGTAACAGAAATAAACTTAATACACTAAATTATAATAAATTTTATTAAAAAAGTTTAAATGCTAGGTTTTTTTTATTATCTAAGCTACAGTCAAAATGACCCAGCTAAGCTACAGTTAAAACACTGTAAATAGAGGTAAACTGAAAATATTTAATGTTAGTGTTAACCCTTTGGAGGACACTGGTATATTAAATATACTAGAACTTTGCCAATGTTTTAACCCCCTCAAAATATTAAATTTTTTAAATCAAAAACTATAATCTTGAATTTGTAGTGGGTTTCTTCCCCACTCCCGATACCACATGGCAGAACTTTCCTATCAATGCTCAATATTTTGCAGCTATTAAATTAGTGTACCTTGTTCAAAGGTCTCATGTTTCAAGATTCATAAATTATACTGGAGGAGGGAGATTCAAAATCTATAAATATATGATATACACAACCTGAACTTTACATGTTTACAGCATTTCAAGCAAAATTGATGATCGAAATTAAAATTGTTTAATGATTTTTAAAGCAGGTATGCAAATTATACCAATGCATACATGAGGTATGCCATTATTTGCACTGACCTTATATTTCTTGCCTGCTGTGAGGACAGAGTGTTTATTTATATTACATTTGTTTATGAAAGGGGCTTCTACAGGGTCCACGGGCCGAATAAGAGCAAAAGCAAAGGGCTTCGAGGTGAGTCAGAATTTTTCATCAAGTAAACATATATTCTTTCTGAACAGAATTAAATATTATTATTTTATTTAAGAAAAAATTTAAAAGGTGCTCCTAGGGATATGAAAAAAAGTAAAAAAGCTTCGAGGTGTATCAGAAATAAAATTTTTTAACTACTTTTCATCATGAATTATATATCCTATATTTACAAAAAATTAAAAAGGGAACTCGATAGCAAAAATGAGAGGGAGTCTGCGGACTTGGGATCATAGCAAGAAGATTGCTCTTTTTACAGAATATATAAAGCATAAATATAATAACTTCATAAAAGTAAATTTTCATTTTTTTGTCTGAGTTACATTTCTTTATAATGCGGCGGGCCACACATTGATGAGAAAATCGTGCGGGCGGTCCCCGCAAGTCACTATTTTCAAGCTTTTATGACGAATCACACGACATGTTCTGACATATCAAACGCAATAATTCGTTCCAGTTGACAGTACAAGAGACGTAACTTCACGAGCAGTGTCAAGAGATTGTAGAGTCCTCCGCTGTGTCTATCATCAAGGCCTCTTGATTTCAGGAGGGCTGATGAAAGAATGATCTTGTTTTTCTCTGATATCGTTCCAGGTATAACGAATCAGAGGATGTAAAATACTACTGAAAAATTAAGGAGGTGTGGCTAATTCAATACGAAGGTTTTTTCCATTGGAACAACACGTCAAAATGCTTCTGAACACTCGACTAGAGAGACCAGAATGCTGTTGAACTCTCAACTAGAAAGACCCTCGTTAGGTCCTCACATCACGAGGACTATATTTCACTAACTGTTCTATGCTATCCATGAATTATATATGTATGTGTGTGTGTGTGTAAAGAACTTTTCGTAATTGTAATAAATCTGTTTTGAGTTAAAAAAATGCAGTAAGCATTACGCACCCTCACAAATGTACTAATCATTATGTGGGGTTCCATTCTTTTATTTCACAGTTCAGTGTGAGGAACCTAGTACACTGATAAGCAAATAATCGCTTGAGTGTGTGAACAGAGACGTAAGACTCAAGAAAGGTTAATTACCCTTTAATTCTCAGAATAAGGATCAACACAGTCTGCTCCTATCTCAGAGCATACAGCAAAGCCTCCACTTCGGCTTGAACTCAAACAAATAAAAATTCAAACTTAACTAATGCTTAACTAAAAGTTATAGCTGAAGGTATCAGGATCCTAAGTAGTTGGCCTCTAAATCTCAATTAAATGGGCGAAGCTATCAAGGGTCTGAAGTAAGGCTGATCGTAGTAATAGCTTAGACAGAGACGTAGCCCAAAGGCAAACATGGGCTAGTCAGAAATCTGGCTCTCTAACGAAGTCAGTGAAACATCGACTTAAATACTACTCTTACTCATTTGCATTAAACGCGTTTCTGAAAATACATTCTGGTAGGAAATTGTAACCTGAAGCTAGAAGATGCATAAACTTAAAATATCTGTTCTAAAATTAGGATAAACCTTACAATTATAAGGACTCAGATGCGCTACCTGCCACCAGTCTCCCAGAATAACGTTATGCTTAATATAATTTAATAAATATAACACTGCAGGCATAAATTGCATAATGCTGTTACAGTTACAGCATGATACAGTTACTCCTGCAGTGTTTATTTATTAATTTTTTCATAGAATAATAATATTGAATTTAAATCAGCTTCAAAAACTTTTTTCAGATATTTTACATAAGTATGTTTAATTGGGTGGCATCATCAATGTGCCTAAAAAATCTAAATTTTATTTCTAAAATTTTAAATTTCTGAAGAAATTTGAGAAATTTTTAATCTAAACCCAAGTAATCATATTAAAGCATGCATTTCTATAAATATGCATTAAAAGTGGGCAAAAATAGATTAAAAAATTAAAAATTAATAATTGTAAGCTGCATCGAAAAACAGAGCCAATAGTGTAAAATATATGCCGGTCCTCAAAATTCATGCTTTAGATTTTTTTTTTCAGCCACAATTTCAGGTTTTTTAGGGTTCATATGTTAAAATTCATGAAAACTTTTTGCGCAATTTAAGTACTTTTACATTCCCCGTTTCTGAAAGGTTTAACAGCCAATATCAGAAACATTTATTTAGCTAACATGAAAATTTCAGAAATATAATTCGGTAAAAGTTTACAATTAGGTGCCCCTTGTTTTTTTGGCGATTCTTTTTTGACGCCAAGATCGGAAGGCACAATTTCAAGATGGCCGTTACACAAAATCAAAATAAGAAGTCAAAGAATTGCACAAACACGGTATCTATGTACACGTCTATCTATTTTCACTTAAAAAAGCATTCTAGAACTGCCCAATCTAGACATTGCGCACAGTCTTAACTTTGCCCATGTACACATCGATTTATTTTCACTTGAAGAAATAAGGAAGCTGAAACAAAGTTAAAAATATCATGGTGACCAGAAATGGGGTTTCACCGCCAAAACTGAAAACACTTTGTCGTTAATCGAAAGGGCATCCAATTCTACACTAAAGCCCATAACTCAAATCCTTTTGAAATAAACTTGCACTTTTGACATATTACATTTACTCTCCACTTGCATTGTTTGCTGGATTTTCCCTCGCTATCTAAAACGTATTTCAAAAATTTAAGTGGTACCAGTGTAATTCTTTAAAAATAGGCACTTATTGCACCACTTTATCTATGTTGGCTTAAAATAGTTCTCAACTAGGAATGACAAGAAAATATTTAATTTGACCATGACTGCAAGCTTCTTCTTTACTCATCAATAAGTTCAATATCCAAATCGTTACACACATACACACATATATATCAGCTGAGTTTACAGCCTTGTAAAATATAACAGATAAACTTAAATTTCTTCATTCATGAGTTATTTATAACAAAATGTTACGTTACTTACTGCATAATATTTTTTATCTGAAAAGGATATTTAGAAAGTAGCATTTTTAGCAACGACTTGGCAATTATTTTTAATTACTCAGTTACTAAATATCACATTCGTGCATTTTTTCTTTTCTCTCTCGATTACAGAAAGTTTGCTAAATAACTGATACTAGCAAATCTGAAACATAACAAAAAGAAACTTGATAAGGTCAACTAAACTTTCTAAACTTGATTCAGTACTTATGTATTACTCCAAATACCGCAGTAGATGTCGGGAAGTTTTCAGAATGTGCCCAACTCTGGCAACTATGCACATAACCATTTTTTTTCGGCAATCATGCTGCTAACAGTATTTCAGTCAAAGCAATGCCTCCATTTTCATATGTGCTCTCTTTTGTTATATTCCAAGTGTTTTTACAACACAATTTGTGATATTTTTTGCCTTAATTTTTAAAATATGAGCCCGTGGAACTTGCCAGCGATGGAAGAAACTAAACCACAAAATTCAGTTCAAGAGCAGTATTAGAATTTTCGATACACAGTCTCGAGCGCTAGAAATAAAAATACTTTTTTCTGTACAACGTTGCCATTGTTCGCTCTGAAATCCTAGAGTTTGTTAATCAAAAATTCGTCAGAGTTGCAAGGTTTATCCTAAGTTTATTAACAGTTATTTTAAGTTTTGTATCTTTCCTATCTTATTCCAATTCAGCTTACAATTTCCTGCCAGAATGTAAATTCAGAAACGCAATTAATGCAAATGAGAAAGAGTACTATTTAAGTCGTGAGTTCACGAACTTCGGGAGAGAGAGTCTGATTTCCTGACTAGCGCGCGTTTGCCTTTTGACCACGTCTCTCTTAACTGTTACTATGCTCGGTCATTCCTTAGGCCCTTGTTATTATATTAATATTTAGGGGCCACCTAGTAAGATCTCTGATAGCTTCGGTTATACCTTTTAAATAGCTTAGTTAAACTAGTTTTAGTTTAAATTATTATTATTTTAAGTTCAAGCCCGAGTGTCGGCTTTGTGTAAAGTTCCAAGTAGAAACTGATTGTAAATATACTAAAAAATAAAGGGTTATAAACCTTCTTTAAGTCTTACGTGTTCTGTTCACACACTTAAGCGATTATTCGCTTGTTAGTGTTCGTGGAGTTCTAAGTCAGAACTTTAGATTTAAATAGTACTACCCCACGAAGTTTTACAAAATATGAAACCGATAATAAAACAAATTTCAAATTTGTGTTTCAAGATGACGATATTCGAGTGGAAACGCCCAATATTCAAAATTTGATGGCTTTAGGTACCGTTGTTTTATCATAGTGTGAGAATCATACATATATTTATGCCATATCACATACATATATTTATGCCGATTCTTTATTATTTAATTTCTTTAAATATAATACAGAGCTCTAATATTTGGTGGCAACAATTTAAACAGTGAACTGACATTTATAGTGAACCAACGCACCATGCCAAAACGAAATTAATAGTCTTTGAGGGCAAATTGCCCCTTTGAACTAATAACAAATTGACAATTACTTTATCAAACTGGAGGGGAAAACAAAAAACGTTCTTGAAATAAAATTCCGATTCAAATTATCTGTATTTAGAGGCTTTTTTCTCATGGCAATGTATAAGGCATAACTGCTTTTGATCAAGCAAAACATTTTAGAGTATTAATACGAAAATACTGTGTAAGAATTGTTTCATGCCCGTCTTTATTCTGTAAGAAAGAGAAACTGTAATAAAATTCAACTAATTCAGCACCTCTCGAAAATGCATCTGCTGTGGATGATATTAAATTAAACTGACAAAAATTATTTTCAGTACCACACTGAAATGTAATGGTATTCAGACAGATTTGTTATCCATGGAGACCTTCATGCATGGAGGTAGGAAGTATTCACACAATGAATGTTTCTTTTATGCGGAAGTGTCACATTTTTTTTTTATTTGTAAGGAATTGCCATGTGTCGAAATACTATCAAAGCGCTGTCAAAGGAGCTTCTAAATTTAAACAAAAGACACCCCACGCGGAGACTGAAGCCTCGCAGCTGTTTTTCACTTGTAGGGCAGGTTTGAAACTGCCTTCCTTTCTTACATCCCTGCCTCTATGTAACCTGAAGGATTAGTTAAAATCTTGTCCCATTTAAAACTTCTTGACCGAAAGGGAAATTCACCCCACCTCGTAAATCATGCACTTCCCTGGGTTAGATCGGATTACTATGTGGGTGCAAGCTTTGTGTTTCCAAACTGGTTAGTGGTTAGTTTTTACAGCAGATTCGCTGCTTCTCACGTAAAGTGAGTATACATTCTGTTCTCAGCAACACTATCGGTCTTTAAAACGCGTTTTAAAGAAGTTTTACATAAGAATCAGAGTTGCTTGCTAATCGTGTTATTCAGTTTAGTAGAAAAGAAGGGCTTATCAGATTTGGTGATCGCCATTTTAATCGTTAAAATGCCTTCTCGTTGCAGCTTGCCTCTTTGTAAGAGCAATTACTACGTGGCTGGTTCATGTGTTAGAGTGTTTTGTTTTCCTCCTGCAGACGAATTTCAAAATAAATGGCTTACAGCAATTCCTCGGAAAAACTTCGAGCCTAGTAAATCTTCAAGGGTAAGTTCAACTTTTAAATTCCGAGAACTTTTTTTGTTTTTTCAAGTTTCAATGAGTTTTAATGTTGAGTTAATGATTTTTAATTTCTTTTCGGAAGCGCTTCCGCAAAGGATCCGGTAAATATAAAAACCGCCAAAAATGGCGATAATAGTTCAAAACTGGTAACCTGTGGAATTCGTTTGTCGGAGCTTAGAGACTGTGCTCTCGTTTGTACGCGACTGCGTTTTGCCGCTACTAGTGGTGCGTCAGTACAGGATGAGGTGGTGAAAGTACGGCGGGGGGGAGGGGGATGATGATAATTGATAACACGGCTGCTTAGAAGAATTAAGTCAATTTTCATGCTTAAAAATTTGATATATTTTTAATGCATTTTGACAATTACGTTTCAGAGGATACTTCTCAGTGTTTATATACAATAGATGACTAGAATGAAATAAAAAGTATTACCAGTTCTCTGAGACGACAAAATAGTTTTATATATTCCAAGAGTCATCAAAGTTAGCACACCATTGCTTTGTGTAATAATCAAAGTTTGAATAACTCTTGAAAGAAATTCTAGTTTTATTTACAATGCTAGTCTAAAGGATTTGAATATTATTTAAGATTCATGGCATTGTCAAATTTACTATGAAAAGGTAGTTGTTTCAAAATAAAATGCTTTAAGCTATCAACAAGTAAATTAAAAATAAAAAACAACTTTGCGTTTGAAACATTTGAAAAACTGCTTGAGTAAAATGAATGTTTTAAATGTATTATTTAGTAATGAAACAATTAATCTATTATATGCACAGTAGCACTCATTATTAGATACAATTTTGAGGATATCGAATACTTAATGAAAAATACACTTTATGAGAATTCTTAATGAAAAAGACAACAAGTCCCCCGACAATTTCCGTAAGTGCTCAGTTAAAAAAAGGCCCTTTTCAGGGTCATACAAATTTAATAAAAGAAATATGAGGTATTGCTAAGCCTAAGTATTACTATATACACTTTAATTTATGTGCTGTATCATGTTTAACCTATTAATGTTATGTCTTTTTCTGCTAACCTTAATTTATAAGCCTTTAATATGTATCTTTAATTTATATGCTTTAAATATAATCAAAGTGAACTATACATCGCTAAAATCATGGCCGATTAGACGGCGAGCTTGGCGAGTAAATACACACCGCCGCCAACGGATCCGCTGCGGAAGCGCAAACGAATCCTTTGAGGAAGAATTGAATCTGTATACGTGTTTCCCTCTATAATCATAATTAATTATTAATATATTATCATTGTCATTAATCATTAACCAAAGTCGCCAAAACCATCGTCAGCTGTCTCTTTATTGTAAAAATCTGTTTGAATAAATTTTAGTCTTAGTACTTCCTGAGTGTTACGAATTATAGAGCGATGGATGCAAGACTGTTGGTGTTGATACTTAATTGTAAAACAAATGCATTTTCTTTTCTTTTAATCGCATATGCTATGTTTTAGATAACATTCAGTTATGTTCATATTTAAATCAATGGAATTTAACTATTTGCTATATTAGTCTGAGAATTGGTATTTTTAAATTTTAAACTGCTAAAATAAAAACTGGAAGAAAATGCGGGTACCTGGCTAAAACTTGCATAGAATGATTGTATCATCTATAAATCGACAAATTAATTCATTTATATGGTGTGTATTCATTTATATTCTGACATCTATTTATGTTAATAAAATCAGCTAATGTAGAAGACGTTTTGCCCCCCATCGCATTAAAGTTAATATAACTATAGCCTTAAAATATAAATATACGAATATTGTTTGGTTTTCTTCCGCAAAGCACCCGGTAAATATAATCACCGCCAACAATGGCGATAATAGTTCAAACCTGATAACTCGTCAGATTCAACAGATTCGTTTATTCGAAGGTTGCAACCATTGCTCTTAGTCTTAGTTGATTTTTGGCTTCGATGTTCGCATTTGCAGATTTAAACTTTTCTTCACATATTTCTTATTATTTTTTCGAATTTTCCCGTTATTTTTATGAATTTTTAACAATGAATAGATAGAAACGTTTTCATATAATTAGTGAAGTTTTCGGAGACAGATGCTTGTTCGCGGAAGAAAATAATGGCGAGAGGGGATGAATGATAGTCGGAAACCAAAGCCCCCTGAAGATAACAAGGCCTCCCAACCAGCCCCTCCCTCAGCCGTGACGTCACACATGTTGGGGATAGAGGAGACATGCTACAGTCTGTCTATCATAAGAAAAGCTCTCGCCAGTTAGTCTGTAGCTGTCTGTTGCCATAGAAACGAGCCTTGACCCATTTTCCGTAGGGGTGTCTTGAAGATTTACTTTTCAGTTTGCCATCCTGCCGCATTTAAAGATGAACTGGTAACCCTTGGTTCGCCCCCATTTGAAATATACTAGTTCTGTTGCTATAGCGACCACCACCCACCAGACACTGTGGCGGGAACTCTTCTTCTGGTAGACAGACAGTACCTCGTTGCTCGTCATTTTCCATCACGTTGTCATCATTTAAAATTAGAGGTAATGATATTCAAAACACCTCTTGCAGAGTTTTTTAAAATTAAACTAATGCGTACAATAACCGATATTTGAAATC
>KL817952.1:0-46578 GCA_000611955.2 Stegodyphus mimosarum | reverse complement strand
AGCTGGACTGTTGGCGTGCCAACACTAACTCTTGGGAATGACAGATAAATGGGCGTCGGTGTCGATTAAAAATGTTAGTCTTTGATGGTGGACAGGCCAAAAGAATTTGACTAATGTGGTGGTTGCAATGTTGGCTGACGAGCGATTGCTGATCTAGTTTTCCGACTGCCGGAAATTGCATGGAAAAACACATTTTTGTGCCTTAGAACCAAAATTAGTGTGGTAAAAAAAAAATGCTTTTGCATGGCTCTTTATACTGTCGATAGCGTCCATTGGATTTATTGCACCTTCTATTGTGTTGGGAATGATTGTGTTTACATTCATAGGAATGTTCACGGCTGTTTTTGATGGCTAGCGAAAGTTCATTTACTTGCTTCATCAGCTCTGCAACTTGCTCTTCAATGAGAGAGGTAGGTGCCATAGCAATATTATTATTTATGTAAGAGAGAGTTATGAGATCTGTAATTTTGTCAGCTACAACTTCGAGTTTTGGGAGATCATCATGTTAATAATATGTGTATATGTGCCAGTCCCAATATTTACTTTATAAAAATTAGCAACAGTAGTTTTTTGTTGTCATTTAGTCCCTATCTGGTGTGCATTGCTGTGGTTGCTTGTTCCCATGTAACCTAATATTCCCAATATATTTTTGTTGTTCAACCTGGACTATGTCATTTCTCTAACCCACGAATAACTCAACATTATCACATCAATCCACAATACTCATTACTTCTCCACAATACAATCACATGGCAAGGTATAAGGACATGCAGCAGGATTTTGGTGAGAAATCTTGTTTGATTGTCGATTCAATCTCAGGGGCCACTATAGCAAAAAATTTTCTGATTTCCTTCTTATGAATGATAATACCCATCCTCATTGAGCCAACATCATAAACAAGTACCTGAAGAGTGAGGGCAATGTGGCAGCAAATTCTACATTAACTGTTTTGCTTCTGCGTAACTTACAATTTAAACTAGCAAAATTCTAAATACAGAGGGAAAATAAAATTCCTTCAACAATACAATCCACATGTCTAAATTTTCAACTTTTGAACAAGTTGCAAGTTATCTACCTGAAATTGCAGTACATAAATAAGTTTTTATTTAATTTGGGAAGGTTCACAAGTAAATTATCGATTATAATATTGTGTCAGTACAAAAACATATATTATACTTGCATCAATTAACAAAATATATTTTTTCATAGATTCTGGGAAATGGTCCATTTGCTTTATCTTGTGAACACCATGAAATCAGTATACATACTAGATTCAATTTGACTAGTGATGACAATCATGTTCGTGTGTGGAGGCCCTGTGGTGAATGCCTCAATCGTGCCTTAACTTCACAAAGACACTCCATTGCAACAGTTGGTGTGATGGTATAGGGTGCCATTACTTACGATATACGGTCACGACTAATATTGATCCATGGCACAATGACAGGCCAGCGTTACGTCCATGACATCCTTCAGCTACATGTGTTGCCACTCATGGCAGGGCTCCTAGGAGCCTGTTTTCAACAAGACAATGCTCGGCCACACACAGCACGGATCTTACAAGACTGCCTCTGCCACGTTAACACCCATACCTGGCTTGCTCAATCCCCAGATTTGTGACCAATCGAGCATATCTGGGATCATTTGGGATGGCAAGTTGGACAGCCTATGAGATTGGCCGAACTAGGGGTGCGTTTGCAGCAACTGTGGAACGAGATGTCTCAGGACACTATATAGAACTTGTATGCCTCAATGCCTACTCGTATCGCATCGTGGAATTCGCGCTAGAGGTGGTCCAACAGAGTACTAAAGCTTCCATTCATGAGTACTTTTTCCTGCAATAAATAGATCCTTTTTTCTTTGATTTTCTAATCGCTTACTTATATCAAAGTAGTACTTACATATGTAAAATTTCTTTCATTCTGACAACTCTTTCTTGGTGCGCAAATTTTTATGGCAATGAGTGTAAATTCGTCGCTTAAGTTAAAGTCCTGGTTCCATTCTGTTAAAGTCCAATCCTGCCCTGCGCAACCACTCCAAACGGAGGCGTCGGTGGATGGGTGTCATTGGCAGCACATGTAATAGCGTCGCGATACCAGATGTCCTTCAACCAGGTGCCTTGCAATGGTTTGAGAAGACGCAGGGGCTCGTAATGAAGCTGCTGCCTGTGTCTGGATACCAGCCAATGAGGCAGTTGGCTCTACGCGTGCGTGTCGTTTGATGTAATGGTTTTCTCGATGACTGGTCTGTCGAGGGCATCCTGAGCCCGGTTCCATGTAAATGACGTCTCTTCTGTCCACTAGTTCCAACACCTCCTGACAGTAAAATCAGAACAGCCTACCTGACGAGCTACTCTCCGAGCTGACCACCCAGCTTCCATCATCCCGATGATTCTTCCCCTCTTGAACTCTGACAGCTGCTGATATTGGCTTCGATAGTGACATAACAGCATGTCTACTTCAGCGTTTCCTTAGCAAAAGATTAAGTACACTCAAAAAAGCTCTGCTTACCTGTTTTATATTCTAAGAAGAATAAAGTTCAACAGCATTATGAAATGTGCAAACATGCTGCATTTCTAATCATTTGCGTATCTGCTGGACATGTACTTTCATGCCAAGTTTCATTACAATCCCACAGTTATTTCTTGGTATGTGAATTTTTATGGCAATGAGTGTATATTAAAGTGTACTATGGTGAATACCCCTGAAATCGGTCTACATATGTTAAGGTATACTACTATAATGAAATAAGAAATAGTCAGGACAATGTCTTAAATTATTTTTATACACTAGTAAATAGAAATGGAAGATTTGTAAATAAAATGCAAACAATTATGAATATAACATTTAGAAGCTGAACTCAAGTGTCAAATTCCATGTGAACTATTAACATATTTTTTTTTTTTTTTTTTTTTTTTTTTTTTTTTTAACAGGAGTAATGTTTTCCTGTGTTCCATGCAATAAAATATTCAATGGTATTCAACCATATAAGGATCATATGGTGTCAGAAAAACATAGAAAGAAAGTCAATCAGCCATTAATTGCATCATCTGAAGAAAAGAATTACCTTTCACATGGTGTGTCAGAACTCTCATTAAGCCCTTATGTTCAAAATAGAGGCAATTTCTATATCTGCACATTGTGTGCTGCACATTTGAATAGTTCTCAACAACTCCAAAGCCATCTATATGGTTCGAAACACAATAGAATGGTTAATATGCAAGGTGGCATGCCTGCAGACAATACAAGCAATGAAGATAATTATAAAGATGAGCTTTCAGCTACATTTAAATTTCATGATTTGTTGATCAAAGATGTAATGGGAGATGTTAAATTTTTTAAAGCTGATGAACCAATTATCTTTTAGAAATGTATGAGTTTTTTATATGTATTTGTGTTCTCTAAAAATATTTTTTTTATGGTAATAAATGGAGCTGCTAAAGTTTATTGCATGCACTATTATTAGTCCCATGCTCCATAAACACTTGATATTCGTTTTGTGTGATTCTGCTCCATACTTCTGATTCCCATTTGAATCCTCTTTTAGTGTCAGTTAACAGTTTAAAATCTGTCTGTTTTGTTAATTACATTCAAGTTGTAATTTACATACAATACCAATCTTTCTTTGCAAGTGATAAAAATCTAAAAGTAATTAAATATGCTTTTCAGAGCTTTGATAATATTAATATAAATGATTGTTAAAATTGGGCAATTTTGCCTAATTTTAATAATTAATTTATATTAGCAGATTTCTCTTGGAATGAAGGAGTGCAACTAGTTAGGATCATTGAAATTAAGTTAAAAAACATTCTCATCGAAGGATTGACTACCGGTAATTTACATTTTTGTGCTTCCTTGTGATCAACATTAAGATGACATATAATGCAGTAAATTTAGATTAATTATTAGAATAAAATTATATCAGAGGATTATACTTTATGACCATCTGCCTATCAAGGCAGACAGTCATTTTGGCTAAGTGATTAAATATAAAACGCTGTTTTAATTCTAAGTTGAAGGTCCATATTTCGGTAAATCTTAGTAAATTCGTTTGATGTTATATTTGTCTATGCCAGTTGTAATTAAAATATTATATTTAAAGTGAATTTACTGTTACGAGATATTGTATTCAATAAGAATATAAGTTAAAACTTTGATAATAAGCTCAAAGGTATGTGTATACAAAGTACCTGCTATCATGTTTGTATTGATACAAGTTTTTTGTGTTTCAAAGGGTTTAGACGTTTGTCATTGCCTAAGTTTTAACTGAAATATGGTATAGATAATTTTCCATGATATAATATCAACCAGATTTAATGAAATTGCAGGCCATATAAAAGTTGAGCTCTTTATTTTACTGCAGTAGTACACTTTTTGTTCAACTTCATATCTGCATTTATCCATTTTCACTTCTGAATTACAGTTTAACTGTTCAAGTTGTCTTATGAGAACTAGAGGCATCATAAGATCTCCAATGCAAAATTCATGAAATAAACTGAAATATTAACTGACTCTCTGTTGCAAGGATTGACAGCATGGTGCCCACCTTTCAAATATCTAAATTTTAGATATTTGTATGATAAATACTCATAATTATAATGAATCATTTTGGTAAAAATTCTTATTTTATCTACATCTTTTTTACAGTTGTGTGGATTGTTCAGTTAAACTTTTAACAAAAATAAACCTTCGTGACATCTAGATAACACGATATCGCTAGATGAATCAATTTTCGACTGACATCCGATTTTGCATGCAGTCAACTATTTTCTGTTTTCATTATCCTTATATAATCTGTCCAACCATACCTTGCTATGCTTTACATCTATACCATCTGTTTGTATATAAATTTGTCATTTTATGAGTTTGTATTTCAAGTTGTAAGCAGATTATGCATTTCAGATTAAAAGGCAACAAAAAGATAAATACAACATTGCTTTTGCGATAGTTGGTACTTAGAAAATAATTTCATTTCAGCTGCACAACAATAACAATTGGCAGTTTTCTTGCTGGGCTAGCAACAGTTATGAACAACATTTTTGCAATAATAAAATAAATTGTTAGAACATTACGACTTTTTGAATTCTCATAAATCAGCTCTATTTTAATATAATTATATATTTTTTTTCTATTATTGCAGATGCCCCAGGGTGCTTGCCAAACTCCCATGTTTCTGAAATATGCTGTTCTAGTAAAAATTTGCCAAACCCTACTCTATCAAATTCTATATAAAATTTATTTTTTCATAATATTGAATAGTAATTTTTCCCATTTACACTCGTTGTATTGACATGCATGTCATTTGAGATATAAAAAATTTTGCCAATAAACAACAATAAAGTAACACTGTTAAAGCTAGTATCACATTCAAAGAAATGAGATGCCAACAGTTTTTTTTAATAATTTTTTCATTTTATTGTCAGACATATGTTCAATAAGAAAGGCTTATTTTAGTTATTGAGTTAGATGATCTAGGATGGTGAAGGAATAGATACTTATTGTTGATTGAAAGTAAATGTGTAATCTGCAACTTTTTGAGTATGGAGGGAAAAGATTTACTCTAAAAACAGTAAATATTTACATGTGATAATTGCTTTATCATTTGAAAGCTATCACCTTGATGTAGCAGATCTATTTTTTTTTAATGGTTTAAAACAGTTTTATATCTTGGTTTCATATTTTTCTCTAATAACATCTGAAATCTTTATGCTTTCACAAAATAAATAATTAATTCAGAAATAAAATATTTCCTTATGCCTTCATAAAAATTAAAAAAAATTTTTTTTCTAAACTTTATTATCCTTTCAGTTGTGTTAGTTTCAAGTTTAATTCTGTCGTATGTACTTTTCATGTGAAAAATAATTTTTATGTTGAAATTAAAAGAAAATGTTGAAGCGTAATTTTTTTACTTCAAGTTTTGAAGGATTTAAACATTTTATATTGCAGGTTTTTGTTTCCTCTTAAATTGAATTTTAAAGGTTAATTTTTATGCATTCTGAACATCATTTATTTAGTAGTTTTAAAAAATACTGGCATTTATATTTTGTCTGCAATGTTTTTCTGCTTTTATTGTATATTTTTTAGTTTGTATAAATATACATTGTAAACTATTACATATTGATCAAAAGTTAGCAAATAGATACTAAAGGTTGTATTTTTTAATACTTTTATGTAGATTTTATATACTTGATTGTGAAATTAAAATATAAAATGGCCTTTCATTGCTCTTTATCTGCTACTTCTTCATGAATGAACTAACATAGTGTGTAAATAAAAGTAAAACTTTTAGAGCTTAAATATTAGCAACATTTCATAGATATAAATATACATATATGGTAAAAAAAAAAAGAAAAAGACGTGGCAGTGCTGTTAGGCATTGAATATAGGTTCATATTGAAGAGGAAGAATACCAATCGCTTAGCATGCTGAAATGCCGATCTACAATGAATAAGAAATTTGGTAGTCGAGGCAGTTTTAATTCTATTTTTATTTAAATTCTTATTTAGAGCCACAGTTTACTTGGCACTTTAATCGTGTCTATTCAAGAATATTTACATTTTTTAATACAATTGCAACAGGAACAGATCACAGCAAAATGATGTCCAAGTGGCAAGAGAGTTACAAGCAAAGTAAGTATTAATTCAATACGGCAGCTCACGAAAGAGGAAGGTTTTGGTTCATAAAGGTTTCAGTTCACAGAGTTTAGGCTATGAAATAACTGTCATCATCAGTGTTATGCAAGCTTTTATGGCGCAGATAACCTAGAAATGACGCAGTCCAGAAATGTTATTATTATTTTTAGAATAAGGAGGAATAACCAAATTAAAAATGAGGAATGTAGCTGATTTACATATTTTTTTATCTTCCATATTTAACTGGGTCTGTACAGTAACATGTACAGGCTCTGGACTTAATGACATGGCAATGGCTAATGCTGTGAAAAATTGTATTTTTTTAATGTTTCTGAACTTTCGTTACAGACATGGTCGTACAAAAACACCTTTGTATATTAAAATAAAAATTCATAAATCTCAACTGGATGTATTATCAATTAAATATCTAATTCATTTCAGTAAATTATTAAAAAGTAATGATTCAAATTATGTATACAGTAGTATCTGTATTTTTTGTAAGCAAGTTATAATTTGAAAGAATTTGATATGTTGTCTTTCACATTAGCACCATAGGAACAAGTTATTTGAAAGTGTAAATTAAAGATTTTTATGCAACATATAATAACAGCCCTTTCTGTGTTGTATCAGAATTAAATGGCATAGCCCCCAAAACTGGAAAGGCTTCAGTAAAGATGCTTTTACTAATGCAAAGTTGACTTACACTTTGAACATTCATATTTTTTAAAATATGAAGTCCTACCATTCAACTTGTTTATCAAATAATATGAAGTATTCCAGCTTTAACCTAGAGTATAGAATATAACTTAGAAAAGGAAACTCCTAATTCTATGAAGCCATTCAGGCTCTAAGTGCATTTTGTCCAAATTATACCCCCCTTTTAACCCTACAATAGTGTTCTTTTTTACACTTGCAATGAATACAATCCACCTTCTTTGCAGGAATATTTACTCCTTCAAGCATTTAACCCACACAAATATTGTTCCCGTTATCGCTTGTCAATTTGATATACTATTGTTCTAAAGGCTAGGACAAATCTTTGAATAAGTCACTTCAAAAGTTAAGAGCATTATAAATGCATCTTTCAGATTTCTTCATTAAGAATTGGGTGTGTTATACGGCGAATGTACCTAAAAATTTTAAAAAATGTATCTTGAAATTATAGATGCGTGTTATATGCCTGAAAAAACAGTATCTTTTTTGTTTTCAACTTGAATATTAAAAGTCTGCATTTAAAATTAAGTCATACTTTGGGAAAAAATGCATTTCACAGGCTTTAAATATTGAACCCAATATCTGTTGTCATTAATTGAATCTCAGTTTTCTTAACTTTTTGAAGACAAATTAGACATTGGATTCTAAGTATGAACCTCAAAAAATAGTGAAATGCCTAGAAAAAATCAGAACTCTCTAAAACCATACTTATGTTGGGTCAAAATCAAAAATTGGAGAGAATGTTCATGTTCTTCAAGCCACTGGGGGATTTTGCTGCCAGTGATTGAGAATACCAATTGTCAGCAGAGGCTGTAATGGAACTAAATCATACTGACACATTTTATCTAAAATACCCATATTAGAGATTAAATTATTCAAAGATGAAATATGAGAATTTCTTTTCACAATAATGTACCTTGTAGTAAGGCTCGTCAAGTATTTTTGGATGAAAAATACATTTGTGTTTAATCATTGTGATTTTTTTTTTAAACCAGAGCACTTTTTTTTAATAATAATTTATTCACCATCTAAGATCCTGTGATGAGGATTCATATCATTCTTTTAAACGTTCATCAATAATCATTCTTTGAAATTCATGAGTACGTGAAGTACGGTATACATATTCCACAAAAGATTACTTTCAACAAATTAAGGTTAGTAAAATCATAATAATAATTTATTTTTACACAGCATCAGTCTTACTTTCAGACTGTGACACTGAATTTTGTGTGGATGTAATATTTTCATATTAGAATACATAACCCTCGACATTAATGTTTTATTTATAATTAATGCAACTGCAAAATTTTGTTTTAACTAAAATAAAGATATTTTATTTAGAGAATGGCCAGACAAAAAATGCCTTCATTCAGTAATTTCAAGCCTACCAGTAACTGCATGGCTAAAACTGGAAAACACTTGTAAACGAATCTAGATTCAGTTCCTAATATAGGTGCCTCATTTCCTTATCCTCCCCCTTATAATAAAAACAAATGCAAGCCAGTGTTTTCCACAAAATCTCGTGTTCCTTAGGCTGACAGTTTTCTAAAGCTTTGTTGCAATTAAATAACTGACTAAAAAGTTCAGTTACAAGTAATTAATTTTAGTTTAAAAATTTTGGAGATGCATGAAATTCACACAACTTCTTAGATGTGACTGTATACCTGTAAAACTTTTAGATATTAAAAATTTTTGTCCACAAATACACTTTGACTAAACAGAAATGACGTTACTTATATTACTCACTTTTTATGGAATCAAGATTTAATAAATTGATTACTGACAGAAACTTACGTTTTGCAAAACAGAAAAAAATATTTCAATACAGCAACACAGGCTGATAATAAATCTGGATGAATGAAGACCATTTTCATAAGACAAAGATGAAATCACCGACAGTGTTTAAAAATTAGTATAAGAATATTATGTTCATGACACTAATATACAATTTAATGAGCTACCAAAACCACTGATGAAAATTTGTCTTAAGAACAAAAACATGACACCCAACAACAACGAAAGAAAAAAAAAACCCTCCAAATGGAAGTATCAAAAAATGATGAATGTCTATAATTTAAAGATGCGGGAAGCTCTCAAACCTGAATAGAACAAAGTATTATAAAAAAGATGTTCAAAAACTATAAAAATAATTTTTGTGTTTTCTTTAACACCTTAACTGCCACGTGACCCTCTAGTGGCTCATGATAGGCTTGTTTTCAGGGCCTCTTGGCTCACAGCAACATTTGTGGCTACATGTACCACTGGTAAGTCTTCTTTTTCACAGCTTAATATGGGAATATAAATTTCTTTGGGCTCCAAATCACTCTGCTCAAAATGACTTCAAATTACAAATGTATATAATTTCATAAATATATCTTTTTATTATTCATAAAAATGTACAAAAATTTTTAATTTTGGAAATAATATTCATTTTGTTTTCTTACAATGATGTCTTCATAATATATGAATATGTGTTATAATGTTCTGGAAAGCACAAAGTATTGTTCAAATATGACTAGAATTGAAATAAAAAACCACATTGAGTCATACAGCCTGCAGGTATTTTTTTCTAAACGTAGAAATAAAAAATATACTTAGGTTTGAGATTTGGAATGATCTAATACAAATGTTATACACATATTTCAAGAAAAATATGATGCAAGTGCACTGATCAGAACCTAAATTATACTTGAAGACGATAGCCTATAAATGAATGTATGGCATATGCATATATATTAGCAAGCACATGAACCAAATAATAAAAATTCCACTTTTGAAAATAATTGTTCCATATTATTTAACAATGTGATAAGTAATGTGGCTCACTCATGCAATCCCTTACGCATATCAGCAGTCAATGTGTTATTTTATTTTATGAATCTAAATTAATGATTTTTCACTTATGATCTGCAATCTAAAAATAAAACCTGTAAAGCATCGCCCCCAATGGCAGGCCCTTAAGCCAATTTCGGTTTGGCCACAACTAAGGCCAGAAGTGGTAGTCACTTTCTTGTGGGCCACCTTTTCCTTCTATGAAGGGATGGCAATTACAACCATGCCTTCTCCGAGATTTGAGCCCGGTCTCTTTAGTATTGTAGTCGGCTCCCCTAACCACTAAATCATCTCGGTGACAAATCTAAAAAGCATCTTGTCTTAAGTTATCAGGGTTCGTACACATTTCTGCACATGGAAATTAAGTATTTTTAAGGACCATTAATGAAAAAAAATTAAGGACCTATGAACAAATGGGAACTGAATAAATTCAATTAAAAATATTATCTATGCCTGAACTTCATTTTTATAATACCATCCTAAAAAAAATAGATCCGTAAGTAGGATGAATAATTATTAACATAAATTAATTAACAAAATTATTAATAAGTTTGAGAATGAAACCAACTTTATAAAATATATCAAGCAGCATTAAATATTTTACATTTATAATAGTTGGACATATTTGAAAGAAAATAAGTGACATTTTATTTATGTTTTGCTAACAGTTAGTTTTATGATTATTTTTTATTGCTTCATTTTTGTCACATACTTGCTCAGTCTAGAGGCTTAGTAAATAGCAAGCAGATTTTATGTCAAGTGGCATAGATTAAAATTAGATCGTACTCAGTATGATTCATAAAAGATCGCTCTGTCACCACTGCTGCTTGCCTAGAGAGAGACCTGCTGATTAGAACTAACCTAAAAGGCCTGATGTAGGCACAGTTGGCAAGATTTGAAAGTTAACTGGGTTCTGTCTGTCACAGTTAGTGTCGTAGCTTCGTGTAGGTCCAATAAACCACTAAAGCACCACAGGCGGTAAGTTGTTTTGTATTGTTTTAAGTCTCACTAGATGCAAAGAATAAGTTTTACGTGATTTTCTTACATTTTTGTGTTTTATCTTGTGGCCACGGTAATTATTAATGAAAGGCAATAACTCGCTTTAATATGCAGAGGTAATTTTTAAGGGTAAGCAGTTAGTTATAAATAATTAAATTAGGTAGTTAGATAACCTTAGTCATTATGGATTTACATGGCCAATATGAAATTTTATTTATTTTTTTAATAATATTTGTTAAAAAAGGCCCTATTAAAATCACAATCTAATAAAATTTCAAAGTTTAAAATACGTGTAATTTATGACATTGATTTTTAAACGATATTAGGATAATTACACATTAAAAGCTACAAAACATGAATGTTTTGTAACAAGAAAATGCAACAAAATATTTATGCGTCTTTTTAATTTGAAGCCTTCCTAGACATTTTGGCTAATTTAAATCAATTCCCTTCTCTTTAAGCATGTTTTCTAACAATCAGAAAATTGTCTCAATACGCAAACCAGTGTTCTCACCAGTTTCTGCGTGCTTTATCTCCTAACTTGACAACCTATCTACAATATAGTTATGAGGGTTTACTTGATCTGGTAAAAGTTTAAATAGTCCAAAACCTCACGACAGACGTGAAGCAAATTATCGCTATGTCTGAAAGTAACTACAGTGTCAGACAAAGGTTTAAATAAGCCTTTTATTTAAAAAGAACTTAGAACATAAAGGCATGTTCTGATGCTAACAAAATCGGTTACAGCTCGTGGTAATACAATTAAACAAGAACAGTCAAATTAAAACTAAAAATGTGGACTAGTGGTCAAAGACTATAGAATTTAGTTTTAATTTAAGCTGGCTCAGTAACTCTGTTATATGAGGAAATAGAAATGGGAAACTATACTAAAGGCTGAAATCATAAACAACTGGGTAATTTTTATAATAATAATTGTACATATCTTTGAAGAATAATTTTCTTTATGTATTATTCAGTCTTTTTCTTCAAAACACTTCCTTTACATTTTAGAGTTTTGGGATTTAATTGAGGATTTCTGTTATTATAAAAAAGCTAAATGCATTTAGAATGTATAGAAAAAGCTGCTAATTTTATTTCTTTAGCAATATCAAAATTCAGAAGAAATATGATATATATATGGTAAGGACTGGTTATAGAGTTGATGTGGCAGAAATTTTAGAATTTAGTGACAAACTAAGCAACAATATCTAGAAATGTCATAATTTTAGAATTTAGAGCAGGCACTGAAAGCAGAATTTAGAGCAGGCACTGGAAGCAGAATTTAGAGCAGGCACTGGAAACAGAATTTAGAAAGGCACTAGGCAGCAGAATTTAAGATTAACAGAGATTTCATCAGGTGGAAATATGCCTAGCGCCAATTCTGTATGATGCAGGAAGGCATATTATATGAATCTTTTAAATTGTCAGTTTTCAATTTCTTTATTAAAAAAAATACATTCCTGTAACGCCTGTCCATGTGATAAGATTAGAAGCATTTCTAATATTTTCCATGCTTGTGTCCAATGAAAAGTAGAGAAAATAAAGGGAAGATAAACATGTTAGGAAAAAGATTCTAGTATCAGAAGTAAAACATTCAAATATTACGTTTTCATTTTTCTTCAAGGCGTTCTTGAAAAAGGAAGAAATTCATCACAAACTTTCTGTAAAATACATTCATTATGTGTTAATACCATGGAGACATTTTTAATTTTGTCACATATTACTGGAATCTTCTAGAATCGTGGGTCTATAAATCTTGCCTTCAAATCCTTCTAAACCTTTCAAGCTGCAGTGTCTAAAGTCCTAAAGAAAAATTATCCCTACCAATTCTGTAATACCGAAAAGCCAGAAATATTTTAAAAAAAAAAAAAAAAGAAAAGTGTAAAATAAATTTTATACAGAAAATTGATGCATATTCTGAAATTTCTGAACATTCTCAGACAATTACGTGGGATAAAACTCTTACAATGAAAAAATTAAAAAGAAAACATTTTAATTAATTACATAGCTAATTTCGCTTTTAGTAAGAACTGTTTCGTTAATTCTGTTTTATAGCATTATATCTTGTTTATTTTTCAGATTCAAAATATTGTATAATAAGTTGTTAAAATGGAACTTTATAATATGACAGCGAAAAATAAAAATATTTTATTATAATGTTATTTTTAAATATAATTTCAATATATTACCATTATTTTAATGGAATTTATTACTGTTACAATGTACTAAAAAAATCGTCGAAAAATTCCCAGATTTCGGAATTAAAAATTTTCTATAAAAACTTATCTTAAAATCGCCAAAATGTTGATATGTCGCCAAATTTAGAACCGTTAAATGAAAAAATTCACATCGCCAAAAGCGAAAAGTTGTTTAAGCGATCTTCATTAAAAAAAAAATGAATTTCGAAATGCTTATGTTTCACTTCTTGCTTAGAAACTAGAACATCCCACTAGTTATATTAGAAATAAGAACAAATTATAACACATGAACCCATTCAAAAGATAATCATAGATGTCAGTGAATCGCCAAAAATATTCCTCCAAAATGCTAATTCACACTCAAACTGGCAGTCGTAAAAACAGACAGAAATTTCAGATGATTAAAATTAAGGACCTTCTGCCGATTTCGGCCGAAATTAAGGACTTTTAAGGACCAAAAATCGATTATCGATTCCCAAAAACCTAAGGACTTTTAAGGACCGTACGAACCCTGGTTATGCAGATATCAGGTCTGCTATTATATTCATCAAATCAGATGATAAAAAACAAACAATTAAGATTATTAAGTGTATGAGTGAATGAAAATGTAATTTTGTTTAGAAAATATATTTTTAATATGAAGCAGAAAATTAAATTTGCAGAAAACAACATGGAGATTACGAAAATTTCCCAAGTTCCCTTTCTGCCATTGTAACTGTAACAGATACAGGAGTAAAATTTTATCTAAAACATTTTATTTTGAACACTAAAAACTTTTAAAACATGAAATGCACTGAAAATAGATTCACATATATGAAATGTACTATGAAGTTTTATTAAAAAAAGTATAAACTCTGAAATTTGAATTTTTATATTTCACAAACACAGAAACATTACAGACTACCGGAAATATATTTATCTCAAATTTGATAGATAATTCTTAAGTATACTGAAATTAAAAATTCAGCTTAAGAGGATCAACAAAGGAGGACTAAACTTAATAAATTTATAAATTAAAGCTACTGGTAATAATTTCTTGGAAATTTCATGTTCTTAGGGATCCACCTGTTCAACAATTAAAAAATTAAAATTAATTAATTTTCAATCAAACATTAATATAACTGTTTGAAAATAATTTACAGTTAGGTAATCAAAATCAGCTAATACTTTTTTTTAGATAACAGTAATTTTATTACATATATAAATTTTATGAAATTATGTTTAATCTGCAAGCAGTTAAAACATACCTATACTACATGCATTTAAAATTAAAATTTGCACATAATTAGTTACTGAGCTCTTTAAAGGGGGGGGAGGAAGGAACCACAGCGAAACATGAAAATAAAATTTGCACATAATTAGTTACTGAGCTCTTTAAAGGGGGGGAGGAAGGAACCACAGCGAAACATGAAAAAGCGACACCCTTTATATTTATATATATATATTTGTATTTAAAAAAAACTCCATATACAAGTAAAAAGATTTTCTAATCTTTTCTGTTATTTATTGATATTACTAGGCTTCTCTACATTATTTAAAACGCTGACAATTAGACAAATTAACAGATTAGTATATGGATATTTTTAAGACTAAGGATCATTAAAAAAATATAAACTTCATTATGCATTTAAGTTATTCTTAAATAAGATAATTTCAGAATGTCTTTAGCTCTAAATGTAGATATTCAATCCTGTTGTTTTTATAACATTTCAAATTTCTATCATAGCAATATACTGCAGAATTTTAATATAATTTACTGTGAATAATGAACAATACTGGAAAAAGGAAATTATTTTTTATATATGTGAAAAACTCAGTACTCTGATTTCTAAATGGTTTGTTTTGGAAATTTTGTTTAGATACTTGTAATGAACATACATAATTCTTCAGCAGTAACCAATATTAAAAATTTTTAAAAAACGGTTATGACTGCATAAAATTCCTGTCCACACAATCAATAATGCCTCAATTGGTAGCACTATATTACAAAATGCTTACAAGATACAATTCAAAATTTCTACTGATCAATCAATCAACTGTTAAATTTCCACTTGTCAAAAATGATCTTCACAAGACTAAGTAACATCGGATATCAAATTACTTTCAGGTAATATACCAATCATACCTTAATACCTTTTGCTAATGCAAACTAAAAACTGATCAAATTATTTTGTACCGGAATATATTCATAAAGATTAAAAAAAATTCAAAAATTTAGAATTTACTTAAAAAGCTGTCTTTGGAGTAAAATAAAGTAAAATGTCTTGAAGACAATACAGTACAATTTCTAAAGGTGTTAAAAGTAGAATTTTTTTCAAGAGTATGATCAGTTCAGTTTCGTACACTTTCAGCTCCGAATATTTTGTTAATCGGCCTTGACGTTATAGATATATTATCTGAGAAATTTTTTTAGATACTGATAACTTTAAACAATTCTGTCTATATCAAAAGTTGAGGAAAAAATTGGCAATGTTAAGATTAAGCATGATGAGGATATTTCTATGACATGAAAAAAATTAACTGACCAAAGTATCCTTTTTATCTGCTTTTATTCAAACTGAAAAATATAAAATCTAATCATACAGAAGTGATAAAAAATGTACAAACTATTTATTACTAAATTTTTGTACAAGAAAGTCTTTCTTCAGATTTGTATTATTTTTTACAAAAAGTTAATAATGCAATAAAAGGTTAAAAATATTTAATCTATGTCAAAAAAGGGGAAATTTTTGTGCACTTTTAATAATGCAAAATTCTACATTACATACATTTGTTTTTAATATTTCAAATACATTTAACATTGTTATACTATCAGATTAAAAAAAAATAACAATACAGTTATTGTTTAAAAACTATTATGTCCCATAAATTTTGTTTCCTTGAATAAAACCATAAAAGGTATATCTTGTTTTTACAGTTCCAAGGGCAGTCACTTGACCAAGTTTCACTGTATATGCAAAAAACTTTCTTTAAAATAAATAAGTAAAAAAAGCTAAAATTATGTAAAAAATATTGTAACAGTTTTTAATATGCACCCGATAAACTGAAGTAACATAACAAATTAAGTTTGCAACTATTTTATTATACATAAAATTTGAATTAATATAACTATTTTCATCACCAGATGTTTTAACTGAAGGCTAAATCACTTGTATAAATGAAATTTGAAATACTTTTACCTTAGAATAAAAGGAATTTCCAAGGATATAAATATTCCATTTTAAAATCTAAAAATAAAATACACATACACTGAAACAGAAACAATTAAAAAAGACAAAAACAAAATTAAAAATGAATGCCTAAATACAATTATTGAAATTCTGAAAGCACAGTTTACCATCATAACATATACTTTTACAATGATGCACTTTCTTTATAATGCAATAGAATTAATTATCAGAAAAGTTTCAACACACAGAGATTTCAATAATAACCAACTGAAATAAATATCAAAGTCAAAACTTTTCTGAAACATACTCTGAACACATACTTTACAAGTTATATTAAAAAAATACCAACTTTTACAAATGAAAACAAATTAAAATAAAATCTAATTATTTATAATTTTTGAATACATGCTTTAGACAGTAAATGAATAATAAATTTTAATTCTGATTTTCTATGCCTAACTACAATGACTAATTTTTAGTAAAGTGAAAAATTTATACATCCATGAAACATGGTTATATATTTGATACATACAAGTTCACTTCCAAAAATAAAGGTTAATCAACATCAACAATATTTCAATACTGACATCTTTATTGAGTTTTCCTTGACATCACATACAGATTTAATTTTATGTTTATTACTTTGTTGTATAAGTAAATGAATCGGTTAATAAGTTCATAATTTCAGTTAATAAATGTTCACATTTTGCAACAATGCTCAGGTTAATGTTTCAAATAAAACTATATTTGAGTTAAAATATTAAATGTATACAAATGGTTATTATCACAAAAACAAACCAAATTTCAAACAATACTATCTTAATTCACGTTGATCCTCTTAAGTTTCTTAAACTGCAGTAAGAAGTGCATTATTTCATTGGCACTAGAATGCAGAATTTTTTGTTTTGTTTTATTTTATTTTTGTAAACAATTTCACAGCTAGCTGCAAGGTTTTTGTACTTCAGTTGTGATAAAAAACATGGGGCTTGCAATGCCCACAAGCATGAACAGCCACAAACATAAATATAAAAAATTAATAATTCACCGAGTTGAATGTAAATGTAGACATCATGAAAACAACTGTCTTGAAATTATAATTTATAGGAATATGCTGGAAAAATGAGCCAAGTGAAAATGTTGTTAGAGGAGGATAAAAATTATATTAGAATAGAAAAACCAATCTTGGAGAGGCACAGGTTTGCCTCAATAACAACTCAAAATTTTATAGAAAAAACATAGATGTCACTATGTATTCCCAGAAATGTAACTTTTAGAGTATGAAAATGTAAACTAATAATCTCAGTATCCTACACAATTTACCAAGGATATTATCATTTATTAATTGAAGATACAGTATTAAAATTCTAAAGTCATATATGCACTTTTTTTTGACAATTCATTTAAATAATGCCATTTAATACTAAAGTATCTGGATCGCAGCTTACCTGGATGTGCGAGAAAATTATAATTTTATTGTAATGCAAGAGAAGAGTTCAATTTTTTAACCCTATTTTATTTGAAGGGAGGTATAATTAATATATATATATAGTATCACAAAAATAAAACAATTACTTGATGTTTGTTTATTTGGAAATTTTGAGATTTACTAATTTTGATTTTATTTCATTGATGTCACTGTAAATTAGCTTCTAAATTTCTTACTTTTTTTGTCTATAATACACACACACATTTTTTTTAAAAAAAAAAAAAAAAAAAAAAAAAAAAAAAAAAAAAAAGAGAGAGAGAGAGAGAGGAAGCTCTATTCCAATAAAACAAGACTACATTTTTTTTTTTGGACAAAAAGTACAATAAAACTATTTTTCCCTTTCCTAACCTTTAAAAAAAATTACATATTTATATTTTATCTTAAATTTTAATTACATTAAAACTAAATAAAAAAGCTAACTTTATTTTGTTGAAACTAAATGCATCAGCTATTATGACTTCATATTTTTACTAGAGTTAAATAAAAAGAATTGACTAATGATTACAAATAATTAAATTTCTATACTTAACTGATAGAAAATATTTTAAAAAAGTCTTTCTGTATATAAATAAATCAAGAAAACAAAACACAAACTCAGAAAAAAGAACAAGCAATCCAGATAACAGAAGTTGAATTGAGTCTTTTTTTTTTTTGCATTGCAAGGTTTAACTAAGATGAAAAATTTAAAGTTACATACTATGCATTTACGTATACTGATTATAAAGTGAAACTTAATATTTAATAAAACTGTAAATACTTTTATGAATAAAAATTCATTTTTATTCCTATACAATAAAATAACAACTTCACAAAAATCAAAGTAAATATAAAATATGCATTTACTTTTTATATTAAATCAATATTTACGTGTAATTACAGAGAAAATCATTTAATTACTCAAAATTTCTTTATAGCATTCATCGTGCAGGAAAAATTACTGAATCATACAAAAGATATCACCAGGAAATTATGTGAAAAAATAAAAATATGAAATTTATCACCAGTTATTACAATGGTGCAGATGAATTATAAATGTAGGGCAGTGTTGAAATATCAGTAATAACACCTGCACATTACATAATTACCTTTGTAACTAACTACATCTGTAATGAATATACTTAACAGTGAATTAAGGAGTTAATAAATAGCAATTTGTAACTTTACAATACATAAAAAATTTCCATACATGCAATTTGCTTAGAAACTAATAGCTTCAAATTCCTTTTACAGAAACAATTCTTTTTTTGTAATGAAAGGGAAGAAAGCTTCGCAATTAAAAGTAAATAAAATACTTCTGAAACCCTCAATACACTTCACTAGGCTCGCATAATAAAATTTACCAGCATGCTCCTATGAGCTCAACATTTAAAAATTTTCTAATTTGTAACTATTATTACTTAGTGTGCTTTATAAACATTTACAGCTACTTTTCACTGTACACTGTCTCCATATATCTAAAGTTTAAAATACTTATAAACAAAATCTACTAATGAAAAATTTGTGTAATATGGAAATATATACAAAGCAAGTATGCTCACTCACAGGTAACATTCTTTCATATCCATAACAAAATAGCATCCCCTGAGACTTCAAAATCTCACTTCGTATAATACATAGCTTAGTTTAATGGGATGAGAAAAAAGGAAAACACTACTTAACCTTTTGTTTTGCTGATAAAAAAAGATCGTTAAAGTAATAATTATGATCACATTTCAATTAATGATTACTATTACAAACATTTCAATAACTCATAAGCTTGACAATTAAATATCTATTACTTTCTTCAACTTGAAGAAATGACACGAACAATAAAAGCTATTTAATATCAGAAATTAATTTCAAGACTAATTTTTATCATACTTTCTTTCACAGCTGGTAAAACTTTTACACATAAAAATAATTTTATAATACATATTTACTAAAAGAGTAGTGAAAGCAATTTTTGCAATGGTTTCTAAACTTATAATATACAGGAATAATCATAAGAAGAATACATATGAGATTCTTATCAAAAATAATATTAATACAAATTTCTTTTTGGTAACAAACTGCACATGACTACAAGAAAGTCAATTCTTATTAATATTTGTTTCAAGTTTTGTTTTGATACTTCTATCCTGATTATTCATTAAAAAAAAAACATGTTTCCAACAGTTTTAGTGAAAGTGAAACAATCTGAGGCCATCAAATATGTGCAGGTAATTTACGAAATATATAATCAGATTTACATAAGTTACTGGAATGCTTGAAACTGAAGGCGGAATTTATTTAAAAATATAAATATTTATTTAAAAACTTGACACCAGATTAAAAAATAATAATCCAATATCAAACATAAATTTATGTGAAGGTAGTATTTCATTATAATTAAATTTTTATTTTCAAAACTCACATGGAAGGGAGGCAGAACTAGGATGAACCTGATATTTAAAACAAAATACAATAATAAAAGAAACCTAACATTTATGACATCATGTTATGCTAAATTTATTTTGAAAACAGCAATTCAAACTGCTTCCTCTATATATTGAGCTATATTCCCAACATGCCAATACCTCCCCCCTCTAAACTACTTGAACCATATTTATAAATCCTCTTTTGTTATATGAATCACAAATATGTAAAGAATAGAGTTTGCTATTTATAAAATCTAAATAAATATCAGATTTTTAAGCAATTTTATATTTAATTCCATACAATTCAACACAGAATGAAATTATTATGGTCCAAGAAAAATCTAACTTTACATTATAGATGAAGATGTCATTTCACATGATTCAGACATATTACGCAAAGCAGATATAGCTTTTTTTATTAAGTAAACATTTAAGCAAAATATGCATTCATTATTAGGTTAATGCAAAGAAGAGGCAGTAATTATGAATTACTGGCTTTTAAAGCACATTACCAGACATTGGAATGTCTTTTGGAATTCACACAAGAGATGTACCCAAATAAAATAATTCATATTTTTAGTTAAATAAAGAAACAATTTTATAGTTAAAACTTAATGTAAATATTTCTTTTACGTTATAATTTCATGCAATTACTTTCTGATTTTATAAAAATATGTATATTTAATTAAAACATTGTCTTTTCGAGAGTAATTTACCTACAAAGCAGTTTCTTATAAGCTCCTTTCCAGAAATTTTCTTGTATATTCTGATGTATTTATAAAATCATTTTTTGGGAACTTCTTTTACATAATTTCGGTAAATTTTTAAAACAGTATATAGTACCGAATGTTAATTCTTTTTGTATGATACTATTTTAGTATTTTTACTTTAGCATTTACCTGATAATAAAATATTCAAATATTATTTTCAAGTACTATTGTATCGGGAGGGGGGGACTGCATCTAAAATTCTATTGTGTAGTTACTGAAAAGAATAAAACAAAATTAATTTCACAAAAATATAAAATCAAACTAATTATGAATTACAAAGAACTGAAAAACTCAGATAAACAGATTACTTATGAATGATCTTTGGCAATGCACTATTTTTGAAACATAAATGTATGACTCATTTTAATGCAGGATTATATATAAAATAAATTACACCCTCCTCTGAAAAGTGTAATAATTTTAGAAAAACATGAAATGAAATAAAACTAAATAATGATTAGAAGTAAACAAAATATAAGATCAAAGAACAATTAAACTTCCATATTTTGTTCATTTAACATTGCTCTATTAAAAAATCATTTACATTAGCATAGAATAATCAAATCAAAAAAGTTTTTTAATATCCCTGGTGGAAGCTATGATTAAAATGTGATATATGTCTAAATCATTAAAAAATTTTCAAGACCAGTCATGCTATTCAATACTTATAAAAAATATACCACTCAAAAACTATATTTTCCTTAAAAAACTAATTAAATTTAAAAAAACGAAATGTGATAAAAAGGGAACTGCTTTAGATTATAAAAGGACAATACATGGAAGTTCCCTTTAAAAAAATAATAATAATTCATTTTAAGAAATTCATACAAGAGAGAAAAAGGCAGAATGTAGAAGTTTGGACACATCTCTTGCTTTAAAAACATGATAAGAAAATTTAAGTACAAATTCTTTAATTCAACATAATCAAACTAATATGCAGGTAAGCTTGAGTAACAAACTTGGTTATTCACACATATAATGCCCACAATATAAAACAGCAATACATGGTCTAAGTATCTAAATTTCAAATATAAAAAATGACAAATTACTGTATTATTTAAAAAACTGTAAACTAACCTTTGGTTCACATAAAAATAAAGCTTGCTTAAGCAATTTAACAAGAAATATTTAATTTTGTTCAAATTTAAAACTCCTAAATTTCATTATTTTGTTTCCTCACTAACATAATATATAAATTAAATAATAATAACAATTAAAAAAGATAACAATAATGTGAAATTTAATAAAAAAAAAGCTAATTAATACTTTGCTCAAAACATTTATACACCCTCAAGGCTCCCAGGTATAAAACTTCATTTTAGTGTTTTTCAGTTTTTATGCAATAAAAAAAAATATTAATTCTTGGTAAATCGATTTTTTTTTTTTCTGTTGCTTAAAACACGCTTAGACAGATGGTTTACAGACCAACAATTTTAAGCTCAATGCCATATGATGCAGAAATCAACGTCACTGATAACTAACGACATATCAGAAGACAAAAACTGCAGTTCTCACAATAAATAAATAAATTTTAAAATGACTTTTTTTTTCAGTCACCACACACATGTCCAACAATAAAGTTGATAAAATCTGGAATAACTTTTCATTTTACAGAGCTGTATATTATACAAATGGAAATATATATTGTCAAAAGATGGTCACAGCGAGCAGGGGAACTATGTTAAAAGTTTCAATCTCAAAAAACCTAAAAACAATTAATCTTATAAAGATGCATTTGATAATGAAGTAATTGCTTCGTGGCAGTACGGACAGTTCTTTTGATGTGGGGCACATTGATTACATAAAACATAGTGGCTACACGGCACTACAGTAATACTACGATTTTTATCTTCACATATCATACATTTTGTAGCTGTTTGATAAAATACCACCTAAAATAGATAAAATAAGCAAAATTAATTTTAAAAGTAATGATGCAAAAATTTATTTTTACAACATGAACTTTAATAGTATCAGAAATGTCTTGCTCCATATTAATCTATATAGGAATTACAATGATGAAGCTTTGGTTAAAATTATATTACAAACATGCATTACAAATGCTTACCTACTGATCAGAAATTGAGAGGAGGGGAAATCAGAAAAATGAAAAGTGAGTGTAAAACAAAATTTAAACATATCCGAATATATCAAAACAATTTGATGAAATAAAAATACTTTTCATAACAAAGTGGGAAATCAAGCTACACTATTTTTTTTATATATTTATAATATCCTTCTCACTTCTCCTAAATTGTAATTCAGAAATCCTACACACACACACACACAATATATATACATATATAAATTCATGTTTGGGGGGGTAGACGCATTTCGAATATGACACTGAGGACAAATTCCAACAGTTCACAGAGATATGCTACGAATATGTGCTTAAAATATAGATTCGCCAAAAACTGCCAAACTAGACTAATTTTTGATGTTTATTGAAAAAAATTTGTAAAAAAAAAAAAAAAAGGAGGGGTTAAAAAAAAAAAAAAAAAAAAGGAGGGGGGGTAGATTTTACATGCAAGATTGTAACACTGCAGCAGTTTTGTAAAAGCTACGAAAAATTCGTAAAAATTTGCAGATAGGATTCAACGTTAGTAGGTAAACCTTCTAGGGTTTTTTTGCTATCATTATCGTATTTTTTAAAAATATAATAAAGAACTTCTACCATTCAAGTATAGTAACCAATATTCTTTCACAAAAATAGTTTCTCTCATTCTCAGTGGAAATGCCAATGCATATGCAAAAATACCATATAAATGAGCCATATGTAAATCACACTCTAACTGAGCTTTCAATTTCTCTGATCAAATATGATGAATTTAGTTATCAAATAAAGTATCCATAACTAACTATTTTAATGTACTGACAATAAAATAATTAACTTTAACAATCTAATGTATTTTGATCATAATTATGATGCCAAATGAAACAAAATATACGTCATACAATTGGTTGAAGGTACAGCTTTCAAGCAGTTGAACTGGAGGGAAGGGGAGTTATTTGCTTTGAGAAGATTTATAATAAATATTATTCCTATTACTGCTTCAAAATAAAACTGAGAAGATAAGAATAATACTGGACTGAAAATATGAACTATAAACATATAACCACATATGCTGGTGGCTTCTAAGTTACACTATTTACACAGTAAAGAGTTCTGAAGAAAGAAGTGACACAGCTTGCGGGTGAGTAGGCAACAATCTCAAACAGTTATTTTATAAACTACATATTATTTCAAATACAGTTCACACTAGATCAAACACTTCTTTTTAGTATGAAGAAATGTAGAAATTTAGTGATGATGTTTAAAAAAAAATGATTAATTTTCCGTCTTACTCTTTCCATGCCAAAATTATAAATCTACAAAATTATTGCTTTGACAAAAATGCATTTAAATAAACGCATATGCTGAATTCTTTCTCTTGGGAGGGGGAATTAAAAAATAACTCTCATGTATTCATCTCATACCAAAAGTAATCTTTCTTTTAACAAAGCACATAACACTGAATACATAGAAAACAGAAGGGGGAAGAATCATTACTTTAGCTTGATCTGACGACAGAACCACCATTGAACATCAATGAGTAATGCATTCTTTTCCGTCACATGTCTTATCACAGCAAACATTTTGCTTCTTGTGCTGCATAAATGTATATCGTGCACCCTACAGATCAATTAGTCTTGAAACATCATTTTGTGTTAATTCACTTTGAATGTCACCCACTGCAAATGTGTTGTTTCAGTTTTCGTTTAAGTATGTTGCCATTCGCCAAAATTTAAGATATTTACCTTTTAAATTTAGCCTGTTAATGATGAAAAAACTAAGCTAATTAAAAGAAATAGTTGCAGTTCTAAATATTAATTTGAACTTCTTAATCTGATTTAAATTAAAATGCATTTAATTAATGATATATCTAATTAAAAACGTTAGAGTTATACACTTTTTCACTTTTCAACATACAGAAGACATATACTGTTCCCATGTTAGTCTAAATGCTTATTCATGCAGTATCCTATAAAAGGTTTTCCTATTCCACCTGGGCCATTACTACTGATAAATTACATTAAATTTTAAAAGAGCCTTTTCGGACAAATGTATTTTTTTTTAATATAAGCTTATTTTTTAACAGACTTTTACAAAAAGAATCGTTTCATTATAAGCACATTAGTGAAACATAACTTTCCTCTACAGCAGAGGTTGGCAACATGGCGGCCACTGCCATGTCCCAATGTGCCCACACTAATTATTCTGCCTTGTGAGCAATTTATCAGTTTTGGGGTTATGTTTACATAATGCATATTAAAATTTATATATTTTAACATCTATGCATTAAATACAGCAACTTTCTGCCCTGTCACTGCTCGAAATATTTTACTGTCGAGCGGAGCCGAATAGAGTCAGACGGACTCAACAGTGCAGCCTAGAGTCCCTCACACATTTAACCATAACCTTTCTGATGCAATCGCCAGTACATGTGGGCAGAAAGATTTAGCGGGCACAAAACAAGACATCTGTCTATGTTGTATGTCCATGACAATTTTGATTAATTTGTAAACATACTCTGAATTTTAGACTTTTAGACAGACATTAAAATCAATAATTACAAGGTATGCACTCTTGTAGATTTGTTTACATACTCTCTAATCATCCAGGAAGTTTTCTTATAGAGATCTGCTTACAAACTGACCGTTGGAACCCACGATCAACAAAGCTAAGCGAGCATTCACTTATAATTTTAATGAAGAATGGGAGCACCAGTTTTACTTTATAAATCATAAAGTCAAATATATAAGCTTATTATGCAACAGAAGTGCAGCAATTCCAAAGAAAAGTAACCTTGAGAGCCTTAAAACACTGCATCTGAAGTTTTGACTCAAAGTAACCTGAACTTTGAAAAAATAAAATTTTATCATTAAAGTCACTGACTTCAGAGCAACAATCTACTTATACTTAACCGTAACACTCAAAGGTAGCAACAATAGCATTGATTAAAATTTCGCATATACATGAAATTTACAGAAAAAAAAAGCCATATACAGATGCAGCAATAATAAAAGAAGCACTATTGGAATCTGTAGACATGCGTTCGGCTGATTTAAAAAAAAAAAAAAGAAAAGAAATTGATTCGGCCATAAATGACATGCAGTTGTCAGCTAGAACTGAGAACTGAAACAATCGCAGGCCGCTTAAAAGTATGAACAAATGTGCATTTTCTCTCCTTACAGCTGGATAAATTGAAAGATTTAACAGATCCGTCAAGATGGCTTTTGATGATTTTACCATAAAAGAAGAGTTTCTAAAAATCCTACCTCTAAAGAGTGCACATGAGGAAAGGATTTATTTTGTTCAATAAAAACGTTTTTGATTAATGTTAAAATACCAAATGAGAAATTATCTCCAACAACAACTGATGGTGCACAGGCCGTGACATAGAAGAATACTGGATTGACGGTCTTATGCCAAGAATTCCCCCCCCCAAAATTAATGCATAACATTGCATTATACACTAGCAATCATTGTGTGTGAAAGTCATTAAATTCCAAGATGTATTTGCTGTTGTTACAAAACTAATCAATTCAATAATGAAGGTAATTGGAGTGCAAAATAGACTATCTAAACTGCTTTCGGAAAATGATGAAAATACACAATTTACTGATCTACTTTTGCATACTGAGGTTGGTTGGGTGAACAAGGGAAATATGCTTGAATGATTTATTGATTTGTTACTAGAAATAAGAGTTTCTAACATGCCAAGGAAACAACTGCAAATAGCTGGAAGAAAAAAAAAAAAAAAATATGGTTCACAAATTTGGCGTTTTTGACTGATTTAACAAAAACTTAATGAGCTTGAAATTACAGGGCAGGAATAATCACGTTGCTGATATGATAGGCACTATCAATAGCTTTAAGTCAATGTTAGACCAGTGTTAGATTTATACAGATCTCATCTCCTAATAAAATCATTAAAGCATTCCCCCACCCCCCAAAATGGGGCAGAAAATCTGAAAGATCATAATATTAATAGAGACTCATATCTTTAAATTGTCAAATGAATTAAATTATGAAACTAATAGGATATTTTAGAGCTTAGTAAACAGAAATCAGTATCTTATTTTAAAGACAAGCTCAACTCTTATTGCTCAAATACCTATAATTGTGAGATGTTTTCGAATATGACTTATTTGAAGCCAAAGTATTGTTCAAAACTTACTGTTTTGCACTTATATAGTTGTTTAAGAGCATGCAACTTAAATTACATCATCGATTATAATAAGTTAGCAGACGAATTTTACAAACAAAAATGTCACACTGACATATATAAAATTATTTAAAAGAGTATAAATTATAAATTTTTGTTATTTAGCTCAATAAAGTTATATCTTTTAAACAAAATTAGTTTTTCAATATTACATTTGATTATGAAACTTGAATGGGTGGCACCCACTAAGAATTTAAAATTTTATATTGTGCCTTCAATGACCAAAAGGTTGCCAATCTCTGCTCTAGAGTAAGGCTGTACCAGCCCTGAATTAGCTGAATTAAATATATAAAAGAGATAGTTACTTACCTTCTCTATTTTTTCTAAATCTTCCCTAAGTTGTTCTTGTAGTTGTTTTAATTTACTTAAAGGTAAAGTTTCTAATTCTGATATCCTAGTTAATGTGTGAAGAAAAGGACCACCTGTCAGCGTATCTAATTCTTTTTGTAAATTATTAACTTTAGCTAGAGCCTGAAAATAAAAATTACAACTAAGTTACATTATATTTAAACAAAACGGAGCAAAATAATAATGGTCAATTAAAAAAAATCTGCTATAGCAAACTGATGTGAGGTACTTATGATTATTTTTTAACTATTAAAACAGGTTTATTAAATAGAGATTAATCAATCAATATAACAGCACATTATACATTGAAATTTGAATATAGATCAAATTTAAAGAGAAATGGATGGATGTATTAGTGCTCTACCTCGTGCCTTATTTTTAATTTAACTTATTTAGGAGGTAGTGTGGAGTTTATTTAAAGTTTATTTTTAAATAGACTCTTCTAGGACTTAAATGAAAGAGGTTTGTGTTGTGTTTTCATTTAGCTTCTAGGATAGCTTAAATGAAAACACAACACAAAAATAGTTTAAACCTGATTCAACTAAATGGATTTAAGTTTATAAAGGTTCTACTTTTAGCTATAAAGTAACTTTCTTTACAAAAAATTTTAATATTTTTGACGCAAAACATTTTTCACTTTGATATGCGCAAATCATAAATTGCGAAAGAAAAAGCTTTTACAATAATTAAAAAATACACACGAATTTTATATCAGTATAACCAAGAAATTTTTAAATTAACAGAAACTTCAAACTTTCTGCAAAACTTTCAAAAATAGTTTTCTATAAGAAAACATAATTAAGTTTTGCTTAATTGAAAGTCAAAAAGGTGAAGTCTAAGTTAATGCTAACATGTCTTGATAACCTGAATTTTCCATTATTTGAAATTTTTCATTGACAAAAAAACAGGCTGAGTAATGATGTTACCAATTATATTAAATCATTCATAAATGCTAAGCGAAAAACATTACTTCATCCCTTTGTTGTTCTGCTAATCTTTCTCTTCTAGATGCTTCTTCTGCTTCTCGTTTCCATACTTCATAAGTTTGATAAACCTAAACACAAAATTTAAACTCTTTAATTAAAAAAATTAAAATTACTAATAAATAGAGGAACTACATAAAAGGGGGAATACAAATAATTACATTAACTTATTCACCACCATTGCTAAAATGCATTCATTTATTTTTTACTCCACGAACAATCTCATTAACACTAAACAGTTTAATGTAGTGTTTAGAATTGGTTGGATGGCCAAACCACTTCAGTTTACTCAAACATAAACTGCTTTTTTCTGACCCATTTGACACACACTATATTTATTTTTTACATCACTGTTAATTTCCTACTTTAAGAATTCTATGTATACATAATTTTAACAAAAATTTATCTCATCTCTACTTTTTACTCCATCACCAGTTTTATAACTCTAAATTGATTTCAGTAGCTTTTATTATTCGTTGGATGGCCAAATCTGGTGTAAAACCTTTCAACCTTCATATCAGAATCAGCTAAGAAACAATCATCACAATGTTATTTATTATTACCTTCAGTTGCCTGCTTTTTTATAGACAGAAAAGAAAAAAAAGGGAGGGAGCATGGGTCTTAACAGCCATGTTTATAAAGTATACAAAGGCGAAGTATTATTTACATTAAATTTATTTAATTTGCAGACATTAACTTACAGATCTAGCTTGTATTGTTCCATCATCCCAAGGCATTTTTAACCTATTTGTTGCAAATTCATCTCTTAACCTTTGAATTTCAGATAAGTTAGAAGATCCTAAAGAATTAAATGCACCTATTGATGGTACTAAAGACTGCTGTGTTCCCATTCTATTTGAAGGTGACATATTCTGTGGAGCAGCAAAGTCATATAAACTAGAACCAGGATAATGGAACTTAGAATTAGTAAAAGACCCAGAATGACCATAAAATGCTGCTGCAGCCTATAAATAAAAAAAGAAAAATCAATAAATGTCATTACATTAATTTACAGTATTATTCATAGCATCTTCAATTTTTAATACAGTTTTTTTAAAAATCAAAACAAATGTTTATCTTATATATATACTGCTCTATATGAATGGTTAATTTTTACTGTAATAATAATAAAAAATTCTTACAGTAATAAAATGAATTTTTCATTATTTATTTTGGTACTTACACATTATCCCATTGACCAACCAAATGGCACGATTTAGCGCCAATTATGGAAGATCGTGTCCTTTAGAATTCTGCAGTCACGATGGTGATTGGCAACTGTTGCCAAAATTTCCGCCAACAATCGACGGGATAATAGGTAAGTACCTTTATTTTTTTTATTAAAATAATTTCAAATTAATAAATATATACTTGGACTTAAATAAGGAATAAGCATAATAAAGCACTCACTTTATCTAATGAATGATCAGTCTGTGTTAAAGATGAAGAACCTAGCTGCAGACTATGAGATAATGAACCTAATGGTGAAGTTACAGGTGGTGATAAGTTAGGTAAGCCACGATCATGAATATCACCACTACAAGGAATATTCACAGGTGCAGAGGCTCCCAGTAAACCTATTGATTAAAAAAAAAAAAAAAAGTTTGAAAATTAGACATGACACATAAAAATTTCATCACAGTATTTAACTTTTGCTTTAACCTTCAATAGTACATATCCCTAATCACAACATGTCAGACACCTCTTTATTTTATTCGCATCAGCAGCATGACACTTGGGATTCATCATCTCAAGCTCTATCATACTGCCAAAGCTGCAAGCCTGATATGCGCACTATGAAGCTGCGCACTAGGGTGCCATAGGATTAAAATAATATGAATAAGACATCACCAAGAATTCAGACTGAACCACTGATTAGTGGCATTACTTCTGCTACCAGTACTATCCTCTAGTTGACTGGAGGAACCTACGATACTCAAAAATCGGGAATTTATTTTCACCGACAAAAAGATTTTTAAATGATAAAAATATATTTTTTAATAATGAAGTAACTTCAAATCATTACTAATTCTTAAATGCAAACAGTACATTCTACATGAATAACTTTTTGGTCGTTTCCATAGAAAAAAGTAACTTTTCGTTTTTTTTTCCAAAAGAACTCTTGTTGTCCTTGTGTTTTTGTATATGAACACATATTTGAGAACATCAGCCCTTCCACTGTGCGAAATCAAAAGATTGCAATGACAAACGGTATGCATCGCAAATGCATCACATTTCCTTGAGGAAATAGTAGAAGAAAAGTCATCTGTCCATGATTTTTGAAAAGTAACTGAGAATTTTACCTTTTTCGCAGACATAACTGATATGAAATATCGTAATTTCTTAACTATTTCTCGAAAGCACGTATGTTCACACAGGTTAACAACAAAGTGAACGAAATAACGACCTCATTCTTGTTTTGTGCTCATTGGCTAATATGTGCCAGATGATACTCAATGGCACTCGATGATCATTGAAGAAATGGAACATGCTGTTTTCTGTCACGTGTTCTCACACAGCAAGAACACGCTATAATTTCTCACTGATGAAACATGCAGTCTAGAGAAAAACCAGGTGCTTTCACCAAATCAACTTTTGGGGAATGCAAATAACAAAGTATTAAGCCAAGCTACATAAAAAGTATGAGAAATTTAAAGAATAAAAGAGAGTCGGGAGAAATATATTGTAAATTGGGTTGGCAGGAGAATGGTCAGAAATCGGGAGAGTTGGCAACTCTGAAAATGTTTCCAAAATGATGCAAGATGATTTTATTGCCTGTATGTTACACTCGATTTCCCTTGTGCATCATATACTAGCTCAGATAGGAGCCTCTTGTGTGTAGAAGATTACTGTAATAACCATGCCTAGCTTATTTTGATTAACTTCTTTTATTGGCATGACAGCTCAAGGAGGATATGGCCTTTCTTAGAATTTCCTCCACTGTGCTCTCTGTTTGGCCTGAGTTTACTCATTAGATAGTTTTATAACATTTATACAGAATTTAATAAGAAAACACAGTCATGGCTAAGAAAAAAAATATATGTATAAAAATAACAAATGTCAATGACATCACTTCTCAAAAAATGAATATAATCACTTTCATTTTTTACACATGGAGACGATTTATTTTATGCTCAATGATTTGTTAAAACCATTCACACGCAGTAGGAAACATTACTTGACTTCAGAAATTAATACTGTTATTTTCTCCCTTTTCTCTAATTTTATCCTCCAAAAATTGAGAAGAGAATTAATTATGTGATTAATTTACTCTCTGAAGAATGTGGTTATAGTAAGAGCATAACAAATGAATAGTTGTCGCAGATAAACTAGAGGTATGCTAATATAACCATGTATTTTTATTGGAATGTTAAGTTTCTTTTAAAGAAATAAATATTATGATAACTAACTCCAGTTTATCTGTGACTATTTTTCATTTGTTATAACCGTATTCCTCAGAAAGTAAAGAACAATACAGTACAAAGTTTAAGATCCAGACAGCCAATATCCGGAATGATCCAAAATCTGAGCCTCAAAACCGCCAACAACTTTTTCTTTTATATACATGCTTTACGTATGCGCATTTCATGCTCCCCCCATAAATAAAACACGTGGAGAGTCTCGATTTTTAATTTCTCTGGGGCACAAAATAAATACCTTGTTATTTAAGAAACAATAATTTAGCATAAATTTGCGTGAACAATAATTTGGCTCCGTAGCTGCATACCTGCTTCGCCATACATCTCAAACCAAAACATTCTAGACAGAAACATCATTGATTTTTTACACACCTATTGCCAACCTAGCGAATCATTATTTATTACATTTTGCGTTCATCACCGCATGCTAATCAACACATGATAACTTGAGTAATGACTCATGCAGAGATGACCAAACAATTTTTTTATATTACTAATTTAATAAACAAAGAGTATGATAACTTCATATTGTTGACATTACGCTTGGCAATGGTTACAGATTTAAGTTAAATGCGATAAGAAATACTGACAAGGAAAAATTTTACAAAAATTTCTCTCCACATGCTAAAAATAGATTTTGTTAATGATACTTATAGGCTAACAGATAAGATTTAGTGTTATTTGAATTAAAAATAACTGATTTGTTTTTCACATACACACAGAACAAGCGCCAAGTGCCAGAGTTGACATGGTCGTACCGGCAGCAGAATTTACTGAAGACAAGATTTTTGGAATTTAGAGAAGCACCGAGCAACAAAATTAAGGAATGAAAATAGTTTTGGAATTTAGGGAAAACACTGGGATCCAAAATTTAGAGGCGGCAAAAATTTAGGAAGGCGCTTGGTAGCAGAATTTAGGACCATCAGAGGGTAAGATATCGAGAGACAGCCCTCGATAAGCCTTACGTATATGTGGGAATTAATTTATTCAGGACTCGGATAAGCTTTAAGCATGTGCAAGAAAGATGTAAGTATAATAAATAACTAAACTAATACAATCAAGCTAAATTGTCTGAGCGATAGAAGCAAGATAAAATTTAGTGGAACAACTTGTCTTTCGTCGCCAACTTCATGCTACATAGCCAATAATGTATACATAGCCAATAATGTATACATAGCCAATAATGTATAGCAGATGCTATTAAGCTAGGCTAAAATTATACTTAACTAATTCCAAAGAATTTCAGTCAATATAGCAGATTGTGCTATTCCTTAACTTTTTGATTTGATCCAGCTTAATTATTTTTTGCAAGCTGTTTTTATTACAGCAGTTTTATGAAAATTAAAGTTTCAACTTTCAATTATGTCGAAAAAAGTTTCTAATTTTGGAGCTGCAACAGGATCTACAAAGAGAAAGCATATTTCAATGTCCATTAAATAAAAAGTGGAATTATTGAAAAAAAGTCTCAAAATTACACAAGGTGAATGGCATTGGAAAGTCAACTGTATAAGAGAAGAAAAAATGTAACTTTTAAAATTTTTTGTGGATTCCAACACTCCACTCGCATTGAATAACAGAAAAAGTATTCGTTATTCTAAAAGTGAAGATCATGACAAAATGATGACTGAATGGGCCACAATTACGAGGGCGTAACATTGACTGGTCAAATGGTAATGGCTCAAGGTAAAATATTTCACTAAGAAATTAACTTAAAAACAGAGTGCACATATACGATAGGTTGGTTAACCAAATTTAAAAATCGCCATGGTATAAGGCAATTAAGAATTTCAGGTGGAAAAGCTTCAGCTGATACCGAAGCTACTACACTATTTGCAGATAAATTCCTTGAACTCATTAATAGTTAAAAGCTATCTCCAGAACAAATTTACAAAGCTAATGAAACTGGTCTTTTCTGACAATATGCACAGCAAAATACCTTGGCAACCTCTAAAAGAAAAAGCTCCAACTCATGCCTAAGATTCCAAAGCGAGACTAACAATTTTAGCATGCGCAAATGCCGCAGGAGCACACAAGTGTAAACTTTTCGTAATTGTAAAAAATACACACCTCGAGCATTTAAAGGAATAAAGAGTTTTCTGTTAAATGTCGTGCAATTAAAAGAACATGGATGACACAACTGTAATGAATGGTTGGTTTGAAAATCATTTCATACCCGAGGGTCCGCAAAATTCGGTTGGTTTACCTGATGATGCAAAAATCGTCTTGATTGTAGACAACTGTTCGGCTCATACTTCACTTACGATTTTAGTGAAAGATAATGGATCCGTATTATTCTTTCCTTCAAATTGTACATCCATTATTCAGCCTATGGATATCGGAATAGTGCGCACGCTGGAAATGCAAGTTAAATTTCTTGAATAATGGCAAGACTATTCAAGAATTTTTTAAATATTTTAGTGGGAAATTTGCTTTGTGGAACATCCCAAGATAGTAGAAGAACATGTCTCTAGATACTTTAAAACTGCTTGGCATAATTTATGGCCAGCTAGTATATTTCATGGTAAGATGATGAAGTTGATAGCTGTGGATGTGAAGGTTTTCGGATATTACAAACCAAAGGTTAAATTTTCCAATTAATGGATTTTTTTAATGAAATGTGGAGAAGCGGTAATAAATGAAGATGATTACAACAGAAGTTTTTCATTGCTGATGACAATACCCCAATTATCAATAAATTAACGGACAGCAAAATGTGTAGTATGGTTCCTAGATCCAAAAAATACCAATACCGACAGTGAATTTTATTGAAAACGAAAAAATTTCGATTGACAAGTTAATCGGAATTCTCAACACAGCAATCACAGGACTTGAAAAATAGAACTTTGTAACTAAATATGAAAATATGTCTAAGAAATGTTTAAAAAAGTAAGCAAACAAATATTAAGCTTTTTTTGTAAATTTTGTTACCTTTTAGATGCTTCATTATTTCGTAAATCAGGATTCATATTTTTAGTTTTATAATTTCTATATGCCATCTTACAAGTGTTAAATTAATGATCTAATATCCGGAAAAATCCCAAATCTGGAATCGCCAAAGTCCCAACAAGTCCGGATCTCGGACTTTCTACTGTAATAGTATATCTTCATTTCTGCTTCCCTTAACCTGAATCACGCTTGTTCTTACTGTTCTCTTTGCTACTCCTTAGACCTCAAATCATACATAAATAATTACAGAAGTGGAATCTGCAACTAACTCAAAGAACTTGCAGGCTGAATGTCAATTCGTGTTTGTTCCACTGTGATGGGTCAGTTCTTGCATTCAGCTGGCAAAAAGTTTAGCAGTTTGAAGAGAAAGGTTTGATGGGACATGTGCAGGTAGTTTTCTAAAGTTTGGTAATGTTATTAAGATGAAAACAATCACTATGTGGAAGCATTTATTTTAAAATTAAGGGGAACTCATTCTTTGAGTGCACTAAGGAAAGGAAAAATTACCGAAATATATTTTTAATTTTCAGAATCTAGCGGTAAAAAGGTAGGGGGAAAATTATGCGAGGAAATACAGTAACTATTTTTTTAATATGGCTGCAAATATTCTTCATAATTTCAAAAATTTATCCAAAGAATGCAGAAATAATGCAATTCTTGATAGCGAATTAATTAGTTTGTTAATCACTTTAGACAACCAGATGACATTAACTTTGTGTGTGATACCTAGGCAGCAATACTTTGTTAATACAGCACAATTAAAAACATTATGAAGATTTAACTGCAAATGAAATTAATATGCAGGGTGTTTCAGAATTCGACCGAAGAATTCAAAGGGATGGTAGTAGGCATCAGAAGGATGAAAAATTACCACAGAACATGGAGTCACAAACCGCGTTTAGTGGGTGAAAATAGACGTTGGGAGGACAGTGAGCCTGACGAAGAAAGTGGCCAAACAAATGCAAGGATTAGGAGAACTGCTTTGATACTAATCTTTAGGCTCGTGTTAGTATGAATGTTATCACGCTATATCCTGCACTTCAGGTAACCATCGGCTCGGGAAAACCTCAAGAAATACCACAAATGAGTGAATTGCAAATGTGTAAAGAAAAGGCCCAATCCTGTGAATAATAGTGTACAGTGAACAGCACACTTAAATATGACTTTGTAAAGTGAAAGTGATATGTACGTGTCATCAGTGCAACAGAATGTGCTTGGGATAGAAAATCTACCAATGGGAAACTCAGGCCAATGAATCAAGGAAAAAAAAAGAACAGTGATTGTTGAATAACCGGCGTTAGTCACATGGGTACCATGAATGCTGTTGAGAAAGGAAGCCTCATACTGGAGAAGTACAGCAGCCAAGAATAAACTTTTTAATCAGACACCAGTGGACACACTGAAAAATCTGACAGCAAGGATCGTTGTCATTTCAATACACTTCATCAGCACATGGATATATTAGAATGTATTCGGCAATCTTTCGCATGCCAATGTTGGCCGAGCAATAACCTTCGTGGCCGCAATGTCGAACAATTCCTATAAAACTGTCTCATCACCTCCTTTCTGACATTGAACTGTGATGCACTGTAATCCTACTTTACACCAAATAAATGTTTTTCTACTTATTACTCGTCTTTCTGTTCCATTTGACATCACACCCTTCATAACTATTTTTGCGATTTTCTCCAACCACTAAACATTGTTTCTGAATCGATGTTCCATGGCAATTTTTCATCCTCTTGATGCCTACTATCACCCCTCTGAAGCTGTTGGTTGAATTCAGAAACATCCTGATTAGAATAGCTGTTAGCTGTTATAATACTACTTAAATGAAAGAAAGTGCTTATGCTTTAACCCTGTACACTGAAGTACCACACTCGATAATGGTTCGGGTGGTGCACTTCAGTCTAACAATTTCACTTTTCCACGTGGAACATTCCTGGTGCTTCATTCTTAAATCCGAGGGCCTTGAAATACATGCATAATTTATCCCTCTTTACAACAACCACGCATGGATGAAGACTGTAATCGTAATTAGAATCGGAATGGAATGCACCAAGATTTAAACCAGTTTACAGTGTTTGTCTGGATTGTGCAGCGCTTGCTCGAACATTTTCCAGTCTTGCTTCCCATTACTCATCTGTTTCAGACGAGCAGGCTTTAGCAGTGCACGCTTTAACCTTTTTTCAATCTTCGTCGCTCACATTTTTTAAATGAATGTGCTAGAGCAATATGTACTTGAACACTTTCCAGTCTTGCTTCCCCTTATTCGTCTGAGCCAGATAAATGGGTTTGAGCGATGCATACTCAAACATTTCCCAGTCTTGCTTCCTATTGTTTGTTTGTTTTTGAAGCTTGCGATGCATTTTTCTTTCGTGCTTGAGCAATCTATTTTCATTTTGGTGGCATATTTTGTTTCACAGTGGAAGTAATGCTTTGCAACGACTGTTATAAATTCACATTCAAAAAGCAAAGAAAATGCTTGTGCTGCATGAAAAATTAAATATTTTATGCTTTGCTGAATGATAACACATTTTAATTCGGTCAGTGCCAAACATTTCTGTTAAGTAGCCGAGTTGCTTATTAAATTCAATACAAATTACTATAATTGTGTTTTCTCAAGTGGCAACACAATTTGTTTTATGCCACCTAGTTTTCTGATTAAATTTGAAACTTATACATCTTATGCTTTGCAGAGTGGCAACACATAGGTTTTAAACTGCTGCATTTTTAATTAAAAGTTCATTAAACCAACGTAAAATATATGTATATAAAGAATGTAGACCCCATGCACTGGTTTTTGAGAAATCTTATGTAGATAGATATAACAGCCCCTTAATTCCATTTAAATTCTGTTATTTGCCCTTACTGTCATAAAAATAGTTACTGACACTAATTACTGCTTAGTCACTCACATCATTCCCAAACTAATCCTTCTGGCATGATTCTTACATAATGCTATAGGTATAGATACTTACATAATGCTTCAGCCAACAAAAATTTTAAATTCAAGATCCGATATTTAAAATTAATAGAATCAAAATCAATTCATATTTCATAACTCAGCTTTCGTCCTGAACATGCAGCACTCTAGTTCCAGCTTCTCTTTTTGGCATCTGATATTCTTTTTTCCATCGAAATTAATTTTTATACAGAAAAGATGCAAATGTGATTACAAACAGGAAGGCAAGATGTTCCCATTAAACTTCGTACTTAAAGGTAAAGAATTTTGCCTAGGAAGAAAAAAGTGCTGAATCGGCTATAATGCAAATTATTCCTTTACACCTCTATATGCCAACACACGCAGATTATTAAAGACCTAAAATTTATAAAAATGTTCTGACAACCATACTGAAAATATATGTCTTCTCTTCAAAATGATTGCCCATATACACAATTTAAATATCAAAATTCAGTGTAGATGTCTTGGGGATTAGAACATGGCCATTAATGATGAGGTGCTACATGCAATTACTCAGAATGAATTTAGTGCACAGATGACAAGAGAAAAACTTAACGAAAGCAATGCATTAAGTTATTCTTTGTAAGCATAAACGTGTCCACACATCACTTTTAGCACTCTCCACACATTTCTATAATGGATTACATTTTTAGAACAATGGAGAAACCACAGCAATAAGAACACACATGCTGCCAGCAGCAAGTGAAGCAGGGAAAAAAGCAATGCACAATAGTAGAGTGTTATTTAGAGTAAAAAGTTCTTTTAATCCGACTGGACAAGAGCTGTTGCACTGCAACATGACTGCACAAACACGAAACTAATTAATTTTCAGATGACGCACCTCAGATACCAGGAAGGGAATGTAACCAAATTGGATAAATTAATAATTTTGAGCTTCATATTTTTTACCTTACATGCACACAAGATATATGAATCTAAATTATTCAAAAAAGTTTGCAGGATTTTTAAATAATATCAAATTGCCAAAAGATTATATTAGTCCAACACATATAATAAACATAATTCCTCGGGTATTTTAAAAAATAATTAAGAAGCTTAAAATTATCCTGGTCAAGGAGAAAATTATGATTATTTAATACAGTTATCTATTACTAAAAAGCAGCTGATTAGCTGGTTAAGAAGAAAGCCAGGGATTGATAGAATTTTATCAGATATGAGGTAGATTAAATATTTTTGCTAGAAAAAGGTTATAATTGCTTATGTATTTCCTTTTAAAGAATTTTAAAAAAATTACATTCATATACTAAAACTAAATATTTAACAGGTAAATAAAAATCTTAGCATTCTCCCCTCCAAAACTCTGAAATCTCCTCAGGAGTAATCCACCCCCCCCCCTCTGGTTGAGACCTCTCGCTCTAAATTCATTTATTCTGGCATCATTATGAATTTTATTTACTACAGTATATATTAATTTGTTGAAACCATGCATGCATAGTAGGAAAAAAGGCAGTCTTTCTAAATAAAAACAAGTTTTAGTAAAAATATGAAAAACAGATTTTCTTCAGTTGCATGAAATGGAAACAAAATTTTCTAACAAAAAATACTAAAAATTTGCTATAATTTTAAAATCATATCAAAATACTTTTAATAGTATAACTATTAATTCTCATGTACAGCAATTTTAGATAAATATCTTTTCACAGAAGAATTTGTACTACGCAATCTTATCATATGGCATAAGAGATTACTGTTAGGTAACAATGACAGTGCATTTAAGCTCTGACCAAAGGAAGATGTGTCGCTTATAACTTTTAAATATTTAATTTGATTGCAGAAATGGTGGTTGATGCTAGATTAAATTATTTATGAAAAAGCATACACAGATTATCTACTTTAAAATGGAATGATATTGTGTAAAGCACTTTTTCAATCAAAATGGTTTCTGTTTATGCTACGTACAGAGAAAACAACAAAAATTCCATATAGACAGCTGGTTCAGTCACAAGAAATCAGGACTATGGCCAAAGTTTTCATCTCCTCACTGATGATGAGTTTTAAAACATTTGTAAGAAAAACACCAACAAACCACACAAAAATAGAATGATATTATACAGTTTCAGTCTTAACATTGGCTTTACCATGCTTCAAATATAAATATTATGAAAATTTCATTATTTGAGTATATTTCCTCTTTATAATGTCAAACATACAACTGCTGAATGTCTTTTAATACATAGCAGCTCTTTTTGTTGATTGAAAATAACATTTGAAAACAATGAAATGTAAAATAATAAAGTAAATCAATTAATTTGAATGGGAATGCAAGCAAATTTATCCTCTGTGATGGACTTAAACTTCATTTATCAGAACTTTATTAACATTCGATATATTTATGATGTGAGAATTATGTTATTCTCACATGAACTCAGCATACCTCTGCATCATAACAGGAAGTTTAAAGCGAAAGAAGGAATCCACACACACTTGTAAGAGGAGACAAAAAAGATAGGAAGTTTTTTATGTTTTGTAAAATTTTAGCATGAATCTGCCTTATTTAATTTGTTGAAAACCAACATAAAGGTACAAAGTGAAAAAATGAAAATAATTTAAAGGGGGGGATTAGTAAGGAAAAAGTGTTTACTTACTAGAACCACCAATTCCTGATATAGAACTATTTCCAGTATCATTTATCAATTCCCTATTTAAAGATGCTTCAACATTTATATCATCAATACTTAAATCATCTAAAGCATTACCTAGGAAAAAAGATAAAATTTAATATATAGTTAACATACTAATTTCTTAAAAGCCTAAGCTCACATTTACAACCTTTAACAGATAAACCAGAAAACAAGAAAAATAATGCTACTTTTACAATTATTAACACAGTCATTAATCCTTTTTTGAGAGAGGGTTAGCACAACAATTTTTAAAGACTGTAAAATGCTTTATATATTCTAATATTGTTACAAATTTTGTACATGTATATAAATAAATTTAGCAAAATTACATGCAAAATTGTATTTTTTTTATTTTTATAATGTAGCATGAAAATCTAAAAAGACAATCAATGCTTTGTCAGAAAAGTAAAAATACAGTCTATTTAACATTCAGTAAATGGCTATTTTGCTAAATTAATGAGATGTCGCCAAGTTGGCGATAGTTTGCCTGACTAATTTTTGTCGTCAAATTCACCGAGAAATTATCAAGTCACCAGAACTGCCGATCATTTGGTGACATTTTGTTCCGGTCTATGTAAAACTGTGACGGTAACTGAATAACTGTAACTGATTCTCTACATAACTTTAACCCTATTCGACGTTCATATGCCTTCCAGTAATTTTGAGAAGTTCTAGAGATTTCTCGACAGGCAGGGGAAAACCATGCAAGACCAAAGAATTCCTCAGTTCAGAGCTGAATTGTGTTTAATGTTCTTAGTAGTTTAAAATGCAACTACTGATTGTACTTGTTGGTACTGCAAAGAGCTCTGCAACTATTTTTGTAAAAAGTCCCAGAACTGTGAAGTGATTCTTTTAATAAAATAAATTTTACTATGCTATTATCAGTTCCGTGTGCATTCAACCCATATGCACACAACTTGTACATTGTAGTTTACTTCCTTGTACAAAGTAAAGAAAGTATTGTAATTATGAAAAATACTGGATACCATATTTCAACAAAACTATTCATTTTGACCGCTATCGAATGCAATTTAACAATGTTTTTGCATGACATCTGTACATAAGGCCAGAATAAAGGACTCTATTTCCCCAAACATATAAAACTGATTTAAAATGCATTCAGAAGAGATTTTTTCATGGTGTCTGTACATACGTATTTCGCCTTGCATAGATGAAAAAATGACTAGCCTCAGAATGTTGAAATTTTGTATATAGGACTGCTATAACATGTAGATGTGCACCTCCCTTTTTGGTTGCAATCGGCCGCACCAAAAGTATATAAATATACATCCACTCTGTTACTCGGCTCTGTGAGTTTAGTATTTTTATTCTTACATTTTGGTAAATTGAGCATTTTTTTACTTTAAAAATGATTGAATTAATGTTGTTCTTATCTTCAAATTAAAGTTTTTATGCCTTTAGTAAATCTGCATGCAATATTCCTAGAATTATCATCAATTTAAAAGTTGTTTAAGTGCCACTAAGTTTAGTTATTTTTAACATAGCCATATTTGTTTACATGTGAAACATAGCAGAATAGTGGATTTGTTGCCAATCTAGAGAAACTAAGCCTCGCAACAACAAAGATAATGCTTCTTTTATTATTGTGAATTAAATCATGCTATTCTGGAATTTATTTGGGGAAATTAGTGTTTAAGATTTACTTCATAATTTTTTCATATACATATTTTGAGTTTTATGTATTTTTGCGGCTGGTCCATGGCTTGTGCGGCAAGGTCTCTTGGATTTGGTGTAGGCTTCCCTTCCCCAAGGGGATTTGAAACAATAAAAACATGTATTTTTGCCTTGTCATGAAATGAGAAATGAATTAATTGAACGAGAAATACTGAATCGTCTGCGAAAAACTGTTTTCTTTTTTCTGTTTGTTTAATTTCTTTTATATATCATTTTAGATTTATTACAGTATTTGAATAGAACATGCGGCAACAATTAGATAATTCTTCAGATGATATAATTTTTGTGCATTCTGAGTTATGAAATGAATGAGATGTAACTGTTAAATGAACCTGCGCCAGAGAGTCGCTATGGTAAACAAATATAGTGAATTTTAAAGAGTACATATTCTATTGTGGTTTATGTACTATCGATGAAGTAGATTTAATTCAATCCAATAAGTTTAAATGAAATGCAAGAAAAAATGTGTATAATTTAATATTCCGCACAAGAAAGTCATGTGGTGTGTACATATCAGTTTTTTTATCAGATATTTGTTTTGGACCTGTGAGTAGCAAATACCTGACACCCAGGACATGGTCAAAACGAGTATAATCAAAATCAGTAAAAAGAATAATAAAAGTCAAATTTTAACTTTAAATTACTAGGAAAATAGCTTGATGGAATCAGAAATTGGAAAGAGCAAACTAGATCAAAATTTCAAATAATTCAATTAGGACACTTCATCAGACAAGTTAATTTTTTGCTTTCTCCAGCATAAGTTTAAATCATAAACTGTCTGCAAAACTTCTGTAAGAATGTGCCAAGAAATAAATATGTACAATATAACAAAATACAATAGCTGTTTTAAAAAAAAATAATTGGCAACCTTAAAATTAACATTCTACATTTGGTGATCTCCCCTTGAATTCATCTGTTCCTCCAAATTCAAGATCTTTCTATTGTTATGTAATGCTACTTGAAAAGGCCAACTAAAACTGGCCATCAATACTTGTACATCAAACTTCGTATAAATACCACTGTGAGTTATCTATGCCAGTAGTTCTCTATCTCCCACTCTATTGGGTTGATTGACGAAATTCAAATTGTGTTTTTCATGTCTTGAAAACGTCACTTAGGATATGTATTAGATTTACATTTAGCATTGTTTAAATATAGGCATTTTGACACAAAATCGGACCTTTTCTGAAATGACATGCCAATTTTTTTCATATTATTCTACTACTCAATTACGCTGAACTGCCAAGTTTCGTAAAAACCGCACGAGTAGTTTTTAAAAAATTACCTCTCAAAATTTTAGCTCCTCCATGTTAATTCAATTTGGTATGTATTTATTAATATCTCTTTTTTATGAAACTTATTTGATTCCTTCTTCCACATTACAAAATTTAGGTACATTTCAAATACAATTCACCCATATTTTATGATTTATTTTAAAATAATTTTATAAACTTTTCAAAAAAATTGTTGACTTATAACCTATAAAATTTTTACAATCATCTTAAAGTAGATGTATTTCTAAGTATACCTGCAAAAAATTAGAGCCTTTTATTCAAAATTTCCAAAGATATACGTGAATTTATACATTGGTGAGCTTTGAAATTTGGCATATTTGTTGAAAACGATAATAATGAAAATGTGGTTTACCCATTTTGTCAATATTATTTTGAAAGCAGGAACGATACGACTTTTTTCCCCCCCACTTGCCCACAACGTAAAAAGCTGGGAACGATGTGACCTTTTTTCTGCTCCTGCACAATGGAAGGGAAAGGAAAATAGATTGCCATATATTAAGAAGTTCACCAAGAGAATTATTCTTGGCTCAAAAATACCTATATTAGAACAAAGCTATGTATAACTCTAATATATATCCTAAGCCACGCTTTCGAGACATGGAAAACACAATTGAATTTCATCAATTGGTTCAGTAGAACAGGAGATATAGAACAGTCCCCTCCTTTTTTTCCGCAGTTACATAGAAATTTATCATATTTAACTATGATTGAATAAGTGTCTGCCAACTTAATTGGAATTAATCATTACATACATATTAAGAATTTAGGAGGAGAAATCATGCACAGCAGCAATATATATAATGCATTAATCATACCACCATTATTATAATCTATATAACTGCTATGCATTTTCTCCCCTGTCCATTTTAGATTGCTGATACTTATTTACCCAAGACAAGATTTTTGCCAGATCGGAGATTTAAAGTAATTTAATCATTTCCAACTCAAGTTTTAATGATACTGGTTCCAAATATGTTTTTTTCATAATTTATGTCCAACTGTTGTGGATTTTCTTCTTCAAATTACTTATGGACTGAAAAGTTATACCTCTGCTTTGCCAGACTTTTTTAGAAAACCTAATGAAAGAAATAAAGGTGGCTATCATAGTCAAACTGCAGAAACCGCAAAATCCAATTCAAGAATACTAAAAAAAGTATGAAACTCGATCTTTTTATCACAAAAGACAGCATGTTAGTCAACCCAATCAATACGCAGCAATGAACAAACAACTCAAATATCTCAGCTGTGGGTCAAAGAAGGAAAGTAGCTTATACAGTCTTTTTTGAAGAGAAATCCAAATTAAAATGACAAATTTGATTTCTTGAATGTAAATAAAATTAAACTATATTGATACTTTAATAGATGAATTTGAAGGTTTTTTTTGGCTGCTATAAAACTATTTGAAAATAAGGCATTCAAATGTAACAGAGAGTGTTAACCGAGCAATTTCTGGAGGTGGGGGAGATATAACATTGATTGTCAAGAAAATGGTCTACATGAGAAAGCTTTAAAAGTCCAAATGAATTTTCAGTTCCTTCTCATACAAATTAATTTAATATGTAATATGGCATTGAAGTCAACATCAAAGACCTCCTTCCAACATATCTATTGATACAATAATAAAAAAAAATCAGAGCAAATGTTTTTTGGATTTGTGAATAATTTCAGCATTTTATAGAGAGAGGAATATCATCAACATTCTAATTGAATTAAACTTTCGAAATGATGATGGGTAAAAACATCTCTAACAAATAAAAATTTAGATCTCATTCAAATCTAAAGGCCTGTCCACGAGTGCGCTCGCAACATATTTGCCGTAATGTTTTTTCACCGACGTAAATTCGCATTACACAGAAGACATAAATCTGAGTTTGCTCATGTTCAGCTTTTTCGCCCATGACATGGACGGACAGCCAATAGCTGACTGAATTCTTATTACGTGCCATAATAGGAAAAAACTTGTTTATACTTTTCAATATGGCATTGGGACCCAGAACACAGCGTTGAGTTTTTTTTTTTTTTCCAAAGAGATCATAATTGTCCACAGGAATAAAATTATCAGCACTGTTTATAGCATCTTCAATTCTCTCAAACCATATAGATTGGTATAAATTTCAAATTCTCGTTAAGGGGGTAAAAATGTATATTTATAAATCAATCATCCAACCAGTATATCCATATGTTTCACCTGTATGTAACACCATAAGTAACAGGAACCTAAATAAATTACAGTTTTTAGGAAATCAAATTTTCTGCCTTACAAAATTCTCCTTAATTAGTACAAATGTTCACTATTTCAAGTGTAACAAGAAGCTCTATAAGTATCCCAATATTAAATACATCAAATACTAACTTCAACAATATAACAACTTGTAAACTAAAGCAGTTGACTGTGAAAGAATATTCAATAAAATACAGTTAATTTTTTTTTTTTCCCGAAATTTTCGAGGACAGTTACAACTTAAGTCATACAGTAAACATTTATTGAATATTAATTAAATTACCTTTGCCTGACTTCTACTTGTTACTTTATTTTTCGTAGAAGTTAGTATCACATATAGCTGAGTGGTCAGCATGCTGGATTGCAAAGGTAAAGGCTGCAAGTTCGAACCTTACCCATATCAATTATGAATTAAAGTTAGCTTTTGTCATTTTGAAACTTGATTAAATATATGAATAATTTTATTCCTATTTTATACGTTATTACAATTGTTTTCAATTTAGTTTAAAAATGCACACTGTAAATAGAACCCATTATGTAATGATATATATACATCTCTTGTAAAAATTATTTCTTTATTTTTACCTCACTGCATA
>KK117860.1:218143-236352 GCA_000611955.2 Stegodyphus mimosarum | reverse complement strand
TTCTACGTAGCGGATTTCCCCTCATTTAATCTCAGTAGAGATTATTATGTGGGTTGTTACGCAGATGATACTGCGCTGGCAGTCCGTTCTAGACGTGCAGAAAATGCAACTCGAAAATTACAAAATTTCATGCCTCTTGTTGAAGACTGGTGCCGTCAATGGCGAATTGCTATTAACGCACAAAAATCGAAACTCTTGATCATTCGAAGAAGATTTGCTAAAGAAACTTTCAAAGGCTCCTTAAAATTATTTAATGAAGATATCCCGACTGTTCAAAAAGCTAACTACTTAGGAGTGGTACTTAATTCTTCTTTTACGTGGAAAGACCACATTAAACACACCACTCGTAAAACCATTAGTGTAATTCAAAATCTCACTCCTTTAATTGGTAAATATTCAAAATTGGATCTCTATAAAAAACGTCTTATCTTTACTTCTATAATTCGACCAATCATGACCTACGCTTCTCCGGCTTGGATTATGCATAAGGAGAACGATATTAAGAAACTACAAGTTATTCAAAACAAATATCTCCGCACTATTACAGGTGCACACTTTTATGTTTCTAATTTGACTCTTCACACTGATCTCAAAATTGACACCCTTGAAACATATCTGCACAAGCTGAATAAGAAATTTTTTGACAGAGCAGTAAACTGCGAACACCTGCAATACTTCAACACTTTCAATTATGAAGTTCTGGATGAAGATAAAGAACTCAGACCTCTAGCAGCTTTCTTATCACGAGATGCAAATTTTCCAACCTAGATTATCAATGCATATATAATTGCTATATTATCATACTTTCTTGCTAACACCATGGATAACATGGACCTCACTGTTATATTGTACATAATGTATATATACTCATTTACAAATTTCCTGGAACATATTATATAACTGTTTATATCTGCATCTATTCTTGTTATTTTACTTGTCTTGTACCTTGGTATTGCACTCAACTTTTGTTTGCGCTTGACTGCCTCTCTCGTCGTTTTGCGCTTTTCGTTGTGGTGTCATTGCTGCCCTTCTTTCCATCACCCTCTGACCTCCTTATTACCACGTGTCCTGAGCTTTCACCGTCTTGTTGCCTTCGGGCTAAATTTCACCGAGCCGGACACGTCGCGCCTCGCGCGACATCCCGGCAATACCTGCCTGACTGACTGACTGACCAAACTTACTGACTGCTGGTTTGGTTATTATTTACTGCTAAATTTTCTCTGGATAGTTTAATGTTTTATTTTTCGCTTTTTCGCAGCGCGATTTTTTGGACTTGGATTTTAAGTTTACTTAGTTACACCAAAGCTCGTGCTGTCAGGTGCCTAGTAAACTTCCACCTGCCCATCTGTCTGCCAGGACACCTTCGTGTGGGCCTGGTTCCAGGGCGCAGGTTTTCCTGTTTATTCAGGGCGCTGGATTTTGATTTCATTACGTTGGGATGGATACCCATACAACTATGGAAAGACTGATCGAGTTCTACAATATACAAATTAAGGAATTAGAACAAAATGGTGAGTTCACGGAAATTGACAGCAAGTTCTATACTTTTCTCATCAGTTCGCTAGACATGATAAAGGTTCTTAAAGAACACCACACATCATGACAGGATATTTCTCAGGTTACACAAAAACAAAGCACATGCACACAAGCTGCTAATACTTCCTTTTCAAATAATGACAGGGGCAGAAGCACTATTAAATTGCATGAAGATTCTTCAACATGTGCAGATGAGGAACTTACCCTTGATAAAGCTCTTAGCTCTGATGATGAGGCTCCTACGAAGCGTAGAGGCGACCAAAGTATCAGGCACAGAAATCCACGTCAGGCTGCTAAGAAAATTAAATTAACGCAATTAACATCACCCACTATTACCAGCGACTCACAAAATATCAGGACTACTAGTAATACCTCAAATGTGGGCACAAGCAATGCAGATAAGCAAACCATCAGTGAAACTACCAGTGAACAAGCGGATAATCCGCATACGGACACCCCTAATGATGAGGATAATACTTCTGATAATACCAAGAATAATTCTGACAACAATAAGGCGTCAGCACCAAAATCTAACCGACTCCCACCCATTATACTTAAGGAAAATAAATTTACTTATAGTAAATTACGTAAAATACTCAAGCAACAAAAATACGACTTTATTGGTCAAACTATCCCAGACAGGATTAAAGTCACTATTTTTGATCGGGACAGCTATAGAGGGATTGTAAGAACACTCAAAGAGTTTGGGGTGGAACACCATTCGTACATTCTCCCCCAAGATAAAAATTTCAAAGTTGTGATAAAAGGACTATTATGTACTACTGAAATTGAGGAAATTAAAGAAAATTTAGAAGCTTTAAGCTACACTGTTACTGATTTAAAACAGATGACCAGACGCAGGAATGGAGAAGTCACTCAACTCCCATTATTTCTGTTGACACTACCAAAAACGGTGGAATAAGGGAAAATCTACTCGGAAAAATATTTATGTGGATTAAGAGCCACTTTTGTTGAATATAAGGGCCGACAAGGCCCTATTCAATTTTTAAATGTCAACGTTTCAACCACACGCAGGCTAGTTGTAATTACCAACCTCGCTGTGTGCGTTGTGCACAAAATCATGAATCCCGGGATTGCCCGGATAAAAACAAATAAGATAAGCCGTTATGCTGCGCGAACTGCGGTGAGAATCATACATCGAGCTTCAAAGGATGTGTGAAGTTTCCCAAACGTAAAGAGGAAAAACAAAAAACGTATAGCAGCAGAGTTATTGAGCGAAAATCCTACGCCCAGGCGTTATCGTCGGGCACTTATAATGAAACTATCAGCGAGGCTAAAAATATATTTTCAGATCTGGCAGAGTTAGTCTGTATCATTAAAAATGCAGGTTTTATTCAAATAACCCAACAAATTAAACAGGCCAACAGCACTAATCAGGAAAATTCTTCAAATATACATACAGATAATAGGCCATAACAATCTAACTAAAGCTCCAATATAAATCATGATCTGGAATGCGCGAAGCATTCTCCCTAAGCTACAGGAGCTCCAGAACATTCTTATTACTTATGACATTGACGTTGCTATGATCACAGAGACGCACGTCAATCCCTACAATCGCACGAATTTAGCGAACTATAGATGTTATCGCTGTGATAGACTCAGCCACAGAGGTGGAAGTACAGCTATTTTTGTCAAGAACTCTCTACAATCTTGCTATATCAGTGAAGACCGTAGAAACGGCCATGAATTAATTACTGTCTCAGTCTTATTGCCTGCATTTGGCATAGTGTATTTTAGTGCCATGTACAATCCTCCTAAAAACTCACTGGATGAGAACCTTTTAGCAGATTTACTCCCTACCGGACAAGCTAGTTATTCTTGCGGGCGATTTAAACCCTAAATATGTCGAATGGAACTGCAGACGGACTAACAGTAATGGCAGCACGCTACTTAATTTTATCAACAATCATCCAGTATACTTCTAAGGTCCCTCAGAGTTTACGTATCTTCCTAACCATGTTAGTAGAGGGGACATCCTTGACGTTCTGATTTCTACTGCCTCTATTCCCATTTACTTAGAGACAAAAATGGAACTGACTTCTGATCATATAACTGTAGTCGCCACATTAGGCACGAACAAAATTTCCGATACTAAATTTATTAAAAGGACAGACTGAAAGATCTTTAATGAATTTCTCTTCAATAACCGCCACTTATTCAATGTTTGAAAACTACTTCAGGTACTGAACTTGCTGTGGACTCCCTCACTAGTAGAATTCAAATTGCATATTACCATGCGACGAAAAAACTCCCAGTGGAGCAAAATCCCGAAATTCTCCCCCAATAAATTAGACAACAAATCAAAGACGTTACAACAAATCAACAAATCAAATTAAGCTTCGTAAAAGATGGAACCTCACGTGGGACCCTAATACTAAAAAGGAATTAAATAAATTAAACCGAATCATCAAGAAAAATATCATTAATCATAGAATTGAAAGATGGAATGAAAAAATTGAAAGATTTAATGAACCTGGAAATGACTTCTGGACCTTTGCCAAAAGACTGAAGCGCACTCCAGTTTGCAATAAACTTATTACTAATGGCTCTATCATTGCTCTTACGGATAAAGACAAGGCTTTAATTATGGCTGATCATTTAGAAAATCAATTCAAGTCGAACAATTACCTCAGTGAAAACGCTATTCACTTATGATGTGAGATACTGCATCCAAGACTATCTTAACGGCCCTTCGGCTCGCTATAAGACTGATTTTACAACACTCAAGGAAATTATTGAAATTATTAAAAACATTAAAAACCGAAAAGCGCCAGGATACGATGATATTAATAATATTACGATTAAGAATTTACCTCTTAACATCATTACTAAATTCACTAGTATTCTAAACGCCTGTCTGGATAAATCCTATTTCCCCAACAAATGGAAAACTGGTAAAATTATTTTAATACCAAAACCAGACAAAGATTGTACGATTCCCGCAGGATATAGGTCAATCAGCCTACTGCCCGGACTTGGCAAGACATATGAAAGAGTAATTCTCCGCAGAATTGAACAGTATATTGTAAGACTTCCTCCGGAATAATTCGGATTCAGAAAAGCATTATCTACTACTAAACAACTTAGCAGAATTTATTGGTTCAGCCTTATACAATAATCAGACAGTTGCCCTCCTCATGCTGGACGTGGCGAAAGCTTTCGACCGCGTCTGGCATGAGGGGCTTATTTTCAAGCTCATTTCACTGAATTTTCAAAGAGAAATGATTCAACTGATATACTCTTTTGCTAAGAATAGAAATTTTTTTGTCTCCATTGGAAATGATACCTCAGATCTCAGATACATCAGAGCGGGTATAGCACAGGGCTCTATTTTGGGCCTGTTCTCTATCTATTCTATGTTGCCGATTTTCCAAAAGTACAAATTTAAATAACTTCCTTGGATGCTACGCTGACGATACAGCGCTTGCCGTTAAATCACTTAGCCCTTCCATCGCAATCAATAAACTTCAGGAAATCATGCCTCATATTGAACATTGGTGTACCAAATGGAGGATTGCAATTAATGCTGATAAATCACAGCTTATGATTATTGGTAAAAAACTCTCCCGTAATCCTCCTGATGTGAAATTAAAATTATTTAATACAGAAGTTCCACTTGTCACCAAGGCCAAATATTTAGGAGTGACTATTAGTCAAAAATTCACCTGGACGGAACACATTAAAAATGTACGTAGTAAAGCTTACGGTACAATGAAAAGTCTCATGCCTATGTTAGGTAGATATTCTCAATTAGATTTAAAGCGAAAAAGGTATATTTACACTGCAATTGTCCGACCGATCATGTGCTATGCCTCTCCTGTCTGGGTAACTGTAAGCAATAGAGATCTATATAAAATTCAAGTCTTACAAAATAAATTCTTGAGGCTTATTTCTGATGCCCATTACTTCGTTTCGAACGAAACTTTACACAGGGATTTAAAAATCGAATATATCAAGGACTTTATTCATAGAATGAATGAAATTCTTTCAAAAAAGCACTCATATGCCCTTACTTAAATAAATTTGAAGTCTTCAATTATATCATCTTCAAAGAAGACAAAAATATCCGTCCACTTGTGGCCCACCTTTGTGGTTCAAATTTTCCAATGTAATATTTGTACTGCTATTTATAATTGTCATTGTATTTATTTACATTGTATTTCATATTTTGCATTTTCATTTTTATGATTTGTAATATACCTGTATATATTGTATATATTTTGTTTGGCATTATTATGTAACTGTTTTATGTATTTTCACATGTCAGGAACATTACGCGTTTACTCGATCATTCTTGCATTTTTCATTTGCAACTTTTCTCTGGACTACTTCTCTACTGACGCTGAGTCACCCCCCCTCCTTCCACTTCCATCCATCCTTCACTTATCAAGACTTTCTTACTGTCATGTGCCTTTTGGCGAAGTCATCAGGAGCCGATAACGCCGCATTTACTAGCGGCACTTCGGCTATATTTATATGGACTGATTCTTTCCCTTTCTAGATATTTTGTTCTCCTGATGAGGAGGGACCTGTAGCTACCCTCGAAATCGATTGAGTGTTTTTTTGTAAATGTACGCCAAATACAAGGTTGTTTCAGCGAATTTGATTGTCACATTGGCGTGTTTCTATTCTATTGTAAATTCCAAGCCTTTTTTTTTTGTAAATTTCAATTCCCTTTAGGTCTTTAGGTTGTTATTATTTTATAAACCACTATTTCATAATTTAACATCTTACTAGATTTAAACTTAAGATCTAATATGCAGCAAAATCCCAAATCCAGAATTGCCAATGCCCTGACAGCTCCGGATCTCGAACTTTGTTCTATATCTCTAACAGCACTCAGTATATCATGTAGTATTATTAAGTCATGCTATATAGGATATAAAAAATTGTGGCAACAATTTCTTGTTAAAGGATGTTCATGGTCTGAACAACCTTTTTATGTTTAGCAAATGCTGCTCAGCACCAGGCGAAAACATGCCGAACAGACATTAAATCAAATCGATGGAACGTGGAGCATAATTTTTTAAATTTCTGTGGCATATGCACAGAATGAGAATGTTAAACAGGCTGAATAAATAGGTTCTGCATGCTTTCGTAGAGGACTTTAATATAAAATATATTAATGATTATGCTTCTGTTTTGGCTTGACATCAAAAGGAAATTTTCTAGATTTCATTACAAAGGCTTTATATTATTGCAATTCAATGCACAAAGACTATAGTTAGCATTGGGAAAATGCACAATCCAAGTTGTATGCATGTAAATTATATTTATTTAGTGGGAATAAAAAAGTGTAATTTATTAAGGAAAAGTTACAATTAAGTTACCTCTACTCGTAAACTAAAAAGAATCTTACATAACAACGCATAATAACAAATAACCACACATCTTGCAAAAAGTTTTCAGCTGTATTACAAAATATCAAACAGTATTCAGGTATAAAGTTCCTTTATGTTTTTTTTACATAGTTTTAAAAGCCAGATGCGAAAAGGTGATAGATGATGTGACTACATAAGATATTATGTATGTTTTCTGTATGCTACAACTCCAAAATACATTTCTAATAACAGTTTTTAAAATAAAACACTAGCATTATGAGTTACAAAATATACTTTTTATGTCTTATTATGGCAAGTTATTAAATTATAAATCATTACAGAATTTTTAAAAAAATTAAAATTAGCAGTCTCTTAATGGAGATAAAAAATTAAAATTAGCAGTCTCTTAATCGAGAAGAAGTTAGAGAAATGATAATTACTCATGTTTTAAGTAAGAAAAGATACATTTATAATTTATTTAAATCTATTATTAAAGTGATTGTAATATTAATAACGATCTTTCAAAATATATTACCTGGTTACTTCTGGTTAACATTTTTTACATGATAAAATATTTTTGATTGAATTTTCCTTTAAGACAAAAATACATATTTTGAATATGCCAGTCATGATTTGTCCCCATATATATATATATATAAATAAAGGAAAATATATCACTCTTTCTATGTTCGTACACATGTTATAAATTAGATATATATACATATGTCAGAAACTAAGAAACAGAATATGAAATGAGTTAAAAACTGTTAAATTGAAATAAATTACAAATTTTTATTGATCCACTTGATAATGAATAAGAAACAATATATATCTTAACAGAATTATTTAAAAGCTAAATACATGCAATATATACTATAGCTACAGAATTATTAATACTGAACTGTGTAAGTTAAACTAAGAACAGTCATTATTAAATAAGAAAGAATGATTATTATTTTATTGTTCCCTCTCAACCAAGAATACTCATTATTAAATATCACGGTTTACTAAATCTCACAAATTTACAGCAATGCTGTAATAACACTGGTGCTGAGACAACGTACGTACAACTAAAACATTCCATAACCCGAAAAAAACTGCTACCACCTACATTGCTATCATATCCTATAAGCTCATACTCAGCTTAAAGGCGTTTTTTCGTGTATAGCTAATACACTCGCTTCCAAAAGTTAAGCACGAAGATGTAAAATGCAAAAAAATCAAAATCTTTGATTGACACAAATAGACGGCAGGAAAGTAATATATATATTTATGCATAAAGCAAAATCAATAATTATATACAGAAATGAAACCAATATTAAATTTTTGTAAGTTATCAGATAATGACATACTACAGACTTAAACAGAATTATGTATAAAGTGAAAATAAACAGCATAAAATGAAAAAAAAGGCCATTAATAGGGTATGTGATACCCTCCTCATATGTATACAACGTTTACAAGGTGTAAACTTACCTTGTGACCATGCTTTCAATTAGGTGGTCAACCACCGCAGATTTAAGCAATCGCCATTCTTCTTCTAGAGCAGTTTCCAGCTCAATAAGAGTGGCTGGAGGTGGGAAACATGAAGATACAGCACGGCCGAGAGGATCCCAAAGATTTTCAATGGGATTAAGGTCGGGTGAATATGCTGGCCACGCCATACGCGCAATCCCTTCACTCTCCTGGTAGTCATCAACGATGTCAGCTGTATGGGGACGTGCGTTATCGTCCATTAAAACAAAAGTAAGGCCAACTGCTGAAGCTTGCAATCTCACAATGGGTTCTAAGGCTTCATCTCGATACCGGACAGCCGTCAAAGAACCCTGTTTAAAGATCTGCAAGTCGGTAATGAAATCTCTGCCCACACCATAATGCTTCCGCCTCGGAATGCGTGTGTTAGATGATGTTTTGGCACTGATCGCGTGTTCGTTGTTCATACCATATCCTTATACGCTTGTCATCTGGCTCCAGAGCAAATCTTGACTCATCAGTAAACATGACATTGCCCCAGTCGGTTCAGGCAATCTTGTGTCTTGCAAGTAGGTACCCGCGCTTTTGGCGCTACCCTGAACTAATATGTTAGCCGATTTTCGATCAAGTAATAAATTCGAACAGATAGCAATTTGGCATAATCAAGTATCAGGTGAAGTAGTAGCTGACGGCACACATGGAAGAACACAAACAGTTCGATTGAGTAAATTGAGACGGGTCCAATCGAGACTAGGCTACGACTGTAGCTGGCACACCAGGCATGGAGAAGAGCAGAAGAGCGTGCATGGGAAAGTGCGGAGTGGTAAGAAAATGCCAGTATTACAAGAGATATTCAGGATATTATGTGCAGCAGGTAACATAGGATATGTACATAAATAATAAAACAATAATACCGAGATGCAAGGAGAAGGGAGGTAAGATTAAACAATTTATATACAGATAAACATGGAATAACACATATAAGACAGGTACTACAGCAACACAGACGTGTCCTTACATTAAAGAAATAACATACTTATATGAGGTGAATAATTTTTTTTAAATATATGTATACTACAATTCAGTCAAGGTGTCTCAAAACAGCTCGTGGCCTTTTCCTACATGCTCTTACATTATAGTCGTAATTTAGAATAGGTATAGTAGGATTTGCAACATTAGGAATTCTGTTAAAGAACTTGTCAGCCAGAGAGGCCATATAGGGTAGAAGGTATGGGATATTAAACTCACGGTGGATTGCCGAGTTTCTAATAAACCACGGACAATCCACCGCTTGCCTTAACACAACATTTTGCAATACTTGAAGTTTTTGAAGATTAGTATTACTAGCATATCCCCAGACAGGGCAGGCATAAGTGATGATGGAAAGCAACATGGTTTTGTAAATGAGTAATTTGTTATCTATAGAGAGAACGCTGTTCCGAGCAATTAGGGGGGCAAGTGTGCGTTTATGCACTCGGAACTTGGTAATAAACTGTGTAATGTGTGGGGTCCATGTGAGCCATTGATCAAGAATAACACCTAGATATCGGGCCTGCTTGGTCCAGGGGATGGGACTGCCATACATGTTAATATTGATGCTATGATCGAAGTTTTTCTTCCTTGTGAATAGTATGGCATCGGACTTATCAACATTAATCTTTATCTTCCAGGCTGTTAGCCAGGACTCTAGTGCATGGATGTGATTTTGTAATGTTTGGATGACTGAGCCGTGAGATGCACTTTGCGAGAGAATTGCCGTGTCATCTGCATACATAGCTAGAGTGGTGTGGGGTGTGTGTGGGATGTCGTTCATGTATATATTGAAGTATAGCGGGCCCAAAATGGACCCTTGGGAGACCCCAGCCTGGATAGGCCTGGGGGAGGAGATAGTGTTGTTGATACGAACGACGAAGTGTCTATCTGTTAGATAGGAATAAGTGATGTGTGCGATGTAATCTGGGAAACCCAGTTTTGTGATTTTGTATATGAGGCCCTCCAGCCAGTCACGATCAAAGACCTTGGCGACATCGAGGAAAATAGCTCCTGTAGTCCTTGAGATATTAACTCCGTAGCTCTGTACAGTTGGTGCACCGTTGAATGCTTTTTTTTTAATCCATGTTGTTCAGCAATGAGGAGATCATGGTCCTGGAGATGTTGCATGGTCCGTTGTTGGATGATGTATTCTGCCACATTGCTTGTGGATGACAGGAGGCTTATCGGACGGTACGAAACTGGGTCAGATGCTGGTTTGCTGGGTTTTAATATGGGTGAAATCACCGCCGTCTTCCAGGGTGTTGGAAAGTGGCTTAGATACAACATATCATTGATGACTTTTGTGACCTTCAGCATCATTCAAGTGCCCTTGTTCCTGAGCATCTTGTTGCTGATCAAATCGAGGCCCGGGCTTTTCTTGACTTTGAGCTTTTGGATGTAATCATAGACCTCTGACGGCCTTACTGGAGGAATGTTGTCTGCGTGTGGTTTGGAGAGTGCTTCTGTGAGTGTATGTGAAACCAAGTGTTCTGTTTGGGAGTGAGATATGTTGTTTGTGCGAAACTGAGCAGCATAGTTATCAGCGAGTGACTCAGCTTTCTCAGCGTCGGTGTAGGCAGTTCCATTTTGACCAGTTAGGGGCGGAATGTTTCTGTGGCATCTCATGAGTTTGTCAGTAGCTTTCCAGATACTATTTTCTTCAGGTGATAATGAAGAGAGATAGACGGCCCAGTCGTGGTCTGATTGTTGACGTGTAAGAGCCCTGACTTGGCGATTTAATTGATTGAGGAGTGCTCTATCGGGTGGATATCTTGACCGCTTCTACGTTTTCCGGGCTGCATTGCGTCGTTGAATTAGCTTCTTCACTTCAGTATTACACTTAACATGATTTCGGTTTTTAGCAGGCTTGCTATTGCTGTGCAATGCGTTTTGAAGTTCGAGAGTGGAGCTATTTACATAAGCATCTAACTCATCACCCGTGTGGGATGTGGGTATGTGTAGTGATGTGTTGTTAAGGCTTTGGTAAATCCAGACCAGTTAGTAATGAAGGCTTTTTTGTGTGGTGTGTTACGGACAGTGAGATCCAAGTCCATCAGTACAGGGTTATGGTCAGATGAAAGTTCAGTTAAAGTTTGAATATCGTGAAATGAACAACCCTTGACCAGGAATAAATCAAGTACTGAGGCAGATCTCCCGTCGTAACGTGTTGGGGTTTGTGGGGCTGCAATTGTAATACCTGCCTTGGTGGCGTAACGATGTATTACATTTCCTAGGAATGTGCTATTATTGCAGTTCCACGCGCGGTGGTGTGCATTAAAGTCTTCACCTAGAATAACTTTGCTGTTGAGGTTTGCTAGTGCTTCAAAATCATGCACAATATTAGCATGTGATCTACTGTTGGATGGTACATAGGCAGAGACAAGAGTGAGTGGTCGTCAGGTGAATGGAGTGATTGTGATAGCTAGGGCCTCAAGGCCTAAAAGCTGTGGAATTGTTGGGTGATAGTGGGAGATGGAGCGCTTGACTAAAATGATTAAGCCACCTCCCGGGTTCCGGTTTGTGACACTGGTGCGGTCAAGTCGATAGAGCACATAATTAGCTATTTCAAATGTGGTCCTGGAACCAAGCTGTCAGACAGTCAGACACATTCCAATTGCCCCAGTCAGACACATTCCAATTGACATGTTCCCGGCACCACTGTCATCGTGCTCCTCTTGATTGGACGGGTAGAGGAACACAAGCTCGAGGTACCCGGGCATACAGTCCATTCATATGTAATTTTCGGCTTACAGTAGCTGCAGATATCGCCTTACCAATGGACACTGTAACCATAGATGTCACACGTATGGAGGTCACTCTGCGATTCCGCTTGGCTACAATAGCAATATATCCATCTTCCGCGGGGGTTGTAACCCTTGGCCGATCGGCTGCGGGCCTTCGGACAAATGTCTGTGTGGTTTGGAATTGTTTCTATAAACGTGAAATTACAGAATGATGAACGCCGAAGAAAATAACAACATCTGTGATCGACTGTCCTGCTTCAATGCACCCCACAGCACGGCAGCACTCAGAATCTTCCATTCGTCTTCTGGAAGTCATAGAAACACTTATGTCTTGAAAACAAATTGTACGAAAGTTTTAAACACCTTCTACCAGCACTTACAATCAACTTCTGTAACCCTTCATAAAGCTGGCGTCTGATAAGAATCCCTTTTTTGCATATTTCTTGACATGAAAACGCGATTGGCTTTTACCTAACATATTTGTATACTTCCATCTACCTCTGCAGCAAATTGCATCCTCTTCAATTCTGATTGGCTTCCGGAAATTAACATTTTCCTCTCCGTGGTTAACTTTTGGAAGTGAGTGCATTTTAGCTTTGCTGTCAAGTTGAACATATGCAGCGCTCATAACTGCCAATACCTCGACACGTAGTCAAGCCGTAAAAAAAGCTGCATAAGTACACTTTGTTGAAAAATTATCCCATCCGATCCGAACATGTTATGCAGGGAATATTGCTCGAAGCGCAACGTGTCCGGCTCAATAACCAATGTTTGCCAGTGGCACTTAACATGAAGATTGCATGGCCGTGAAATGTCAAGGAGGATTTCGAAATTTGGGAGAAGGGGGTGTGACCAGCAATCACATGGCCAGCCAAGCTGGGCGGTGTCAGAAATGGAGAGCGTGTGCTTTAAATGTGGCCTTCAGAGGTAAGTGCGGTGCCTAACACCAGAGTGCCTGGTTAATCAAACCCTACCCCACATCGAACAATTACGTAAAGTTTCGAATTATAAAAATTTTAACAAAATGGACAAGTGAAAATCATAAATTGAGGGAAATACTTAATTGTCGACTAACATGTACATAAAAGTAATTCCAGAAAAACATATCATATCTTAACTTAGTGGCTGTATAAGAAAGCAGGTCAGTCACGTAGACCGTCAAGTGTCATAGATCTGTAAAGAAAGCACAGGCATGGCGAGGGAACATAGGTATATGCGAAACTTTTGGTGTCGCCAGGTGAAATAATGCGTGCAATGTATATACGCAAAATACAATAATACAGGAATAACATATACATCTACACTATATAAAACATAAATATCAATCTAAATTATTACTCAAAATCAAATCAAATCAAATCGTTTGCTGGTTCAACGGCATATAGTAGAAATACTACTTTTGGTAAATGTTTGCCCTTAGGCGTTGGAAATATAAAAATAAAGGCGATACCGCCACGCCATCCACGTTCCAAGTTCCTCTTTAAGCCGCGATTAGCACGCAGTAATTACGTGCTGTGTTCCGGCTGTCTTGATATAGATGCTACTAAGAGCGCTGCAGGTGGGGAAATGCTTGAGCTGGGCGGTGCAGGAAGCTGAGATGTAGAAAGGGGTGTGACCAAAGTCACGTGAGCTCTGAGATGACATCTGATTGGTGTTGAAGTATTCGTCAAAAGTAACATATATAGAATACAAGAAAAATATAAAATAAAGTGCAGAATAAATAGTTGAAAAACAATATGCTAGGTTAAATAAAGATTATATACATATGTACATAGTATCAAGAAAGCTTGATTGCATGAAAATACATCTGTATAGCTGTGTGCACAGGTCACGTGGGACGCCACCATCCCAAGTGCTGGCTCTGATGAATGGTGTTTCGTTTGGAACTTAGAGTTCCAATAGTCGCTAAATGAAATAGATAGCAATTACGTAGGAAAATTCTGATTGCTATTCAGGACAAAAGCAGCAAAAGGACGGAGATGTCTGTCTTCGTCTAAGATTTCGTAATGAAATAAATTAAATAAATTAAGATGTTCACAGTCTTTAGCTTTCCTGAAGAACTTGTCATTTGTTTTTTGTAAGAAAGTATCTAGTGGCTCGATTTTTAAGTCCCTGTGGAGTACTTCGTTCCGCACAAAGTAATGAGCACTGGTTATCAGTCTTAGAAAACGATTTTGCACAACCTGAAGCTTGTTTAAGTCAGTTTTAGTCACAGTAGTCCAGGCTGGTGAGGCATACGTCATGATAGGACGTATAGTTGAGAGATAGATTAATCTCTTTTTGGCGAGATCAAGTTTTGAAAAGCGTCCTAACATAGGATACAAGCATTTCATTACATAAATGGCTTTATTTCTCACATTATTAATGTGGTTAGTCCATGTCATTTTACTATTCAGGGTAACTCCTAAGTACTTAGCATATTTCACAACAGGTATGGGTTCATTAAACATTAGGAGTTGCCTCTTGAGGTTCTTTTTATTTTTCTTTTTCCTAATGATGAGAAGTTGAGACTTGGATGCATTAATTTGTACTTTCCACTTTTTGCACCAGTCTTCTATGAAAGGGATGTGGTCTTGGAGTTTTTTAACTGCATGATTCACATTTGCAGATTTCACCGCCAAAGCAGTGTCGTCTGCGTAACAAGCTAAAATTGAGTTATTGTTGTAGAGTACAGAAGGGAAGTCTGCAGCATAGAAAAGATAGAAAATTGGACCTAAAACACTCCCTTGAGGAATTCCACTGTGAATTGGACGTTCTGAAGAGAAGGCACCGTGAACAGAAACTACGAATTTTCTGCTGGTGATAAAAGAGAAAATAATTAGCAGGAGCTCACGTTCAAAATTGAAATCGATAAGTTTCGCTATGAGACCCTCATGCCAGACGCGGTCGAAAGCTTTCGCCACATCCAGCATGAGGACAGCAACATTTTGATTAAGGTGACGAGCTGAGCCTATAAATTCAGTCAATCTTACTAGTTGTTTGGAGGTTGAAAGGTGAGTTCTGAACCCAAATTGTTCAGGGGGCAGTAAGGTGAGATAAGACTTCATTTTTTCCAGTAGGATTCTTTCAAAGACTTTGCTTAGGCTCGGGAGGAGACTTATTGGACGAAATCCGTCTGGTTGAAGTTGATTTTTCCCCGGTTTGGGTATCATGATGATCTTTGCAACTTTCCAGGGGTTGGGGTAGTAAGAGTTTGAAATGCATGCATTGAAAATACTAGTAACTTTGGTGATAAAGTTACACGGGAGATGTTTTAAGGTAATGTTAGTGATACAGTCGATTCCCGGTGCTTTCTTTGGATGTAATCTTCTTATAATATCAGAAACTTCACAGGAGTAGTTAATTTACAAATATTTTTGGCTGTTGGTGCGTTGAGCCAGTCTCGAACTTTAATTAGTGTATCCTTTTCAAAATCAGGATTCACTGGCGAGTCATTGGGCACAAATTGAGTTTGGAGATGGGATGCAAACATATCAGCTTGTTCCTGATTAGATGTGGCTTCAGAGTTATTATAATGAAGGGGATAGATTGTGGAGAAGGTTTTCTTCAAATTTTTAATTAAAGTCCAGAAGGAACCATCTTTTACGTTTAGATTGAGCATTTTTTCTGTCCATAATTCTTCTTTATAAAGTTTGATGGCCTTGCTAATTATTTTATTAATCCTGTTGTATTCTTGTTTGGTAGACGGATCCCAAGTCACGTGAAATGACTTCCTAAGCCTGTTACGCTGTCTCATCATGTCTCTGATGTTTTTAGGTAAGCGATGTAAATTGTCGCTAATGGGAATTTTATCGCTGGCTTCCTCACAGGCTGTTTTAATATGCAAGGTGAGCGAATTAATGGCAGAGTCAATTCCGGTCACTGTACTTAAATCACTAAAATGCACAATTCTATTTTGCAACAAATTTTCAAATAAACACCAATCAGTTACAGTCCTAGTATTTACACAGTTCATTTTCGAAACACCTAGCGTTGCAATAACAGGAAGGTGATCAGATGTCATCTCATGCTTTACCGTGAGAAGCATCGGCATAGTCATTGTAGATAGAAAAATATCCAAAATGTCCGATCTCTCGATTTGGTCAGGTCGGTATGTATATTCATTAGGTGCGTGGATAACCACTGGATGACTGAGGATGTAGTCATGCAGAATTTTACCGTTCGCATTGCTGCGACGACAATTCCAGGCAGAATGTTTCGCGTTTAAGTCCCCCGCCAGTATAGCTGGAGTATCACTAAGGAGAAGATTATTCAAAATCGTATCACTCAGTCTGCTGTTGGGGGGATTATAATATCCGCAAAAATGTATATTACCATAAGAAGGGAGGGTGACTGACACTGTGAGGGCTTCACTGCTGTTGTCTTTAAATTCTTTGATGAAACAAGACTGGTAGGATCGTTTAACATACATCGCAACTCCACCGCCGCGATGGGTTGTTCGATCGCATCTGTATAGCTGATAATTAGGAATAGCGAGACGCTGGCATGCCTGGGCATGTGTCTCAGTGATTATTCCTATATCGATGTCATGAAATTGAAGAAAATTACTGAGTTCATGCAGACGGTTGTGTAGGCCGTTGGCATTCCACACTGCGCAAGAAATTGGAGTAAGTGTTCGAAGAAATCTATCCATTAACAGGTTTCTTGTTAACACTGTCTTGAGGTTCGGAAGAATTTTGATTTACTAGTTGTTTACATAATAGAGGCAGTCCAGAGTCTTTGATAAGAGCCACAAACATTTTAAGTTCGTTGAGAACTTGTTTCGTTTCGTTGATCGATTCTGGTGCAAGTCCGGAGTTTAAGGCTTGGGCGAACGATTTGTTGGTCACAAATCTGTCTGCGAAAGTTTTAACAGTTTGAGTAGTCCTTGGTTTAGGGAACTTCTCACACCCACGGTAGTTTGCCGTGTGTCCTTCTTTAGAACAGTTGGCACAAGTCGGTGGAGTGGATTTATCATTGGTGCATTGCAATGAGTTATGGTCACCGCCGCACGTAACACATTTAGGGTCATGGTGACAGTTTGATTGGGCATGATGGAACCCTGGGCAGTGATAACACTGCAAGGGTCCCGCTCTACCTTTGTAGCTTTCGATGGTAATCTTCATTCCAAGGAGGAAACGCTCCTGACGTATATCTTTATTTTTCTCATTACGTTTGAGAGTAACGAGGATTAGGGGAAGAAGCTGAATATTTCCGTCTCTGCGTCTTTTGAGTTGGTTAACGCCTTCCACGTCGTATCCTTTGGCTTTAAGTTCATCCTCGATCTCCTCAGGTTTGTAGTATGTAGGTAAGCTGCGGATTACAACTTTAATATATTTGCTCTCCGGCAGTTCATACCAGTGGAAAAGACTATGTTCGTCTTTGAGAACTTTCACAATTTGTTTGTAAATTGTGGGCTGGTTTGCTTGAATTTTGTATCCACCTTGGATTAGTTGGCCATAGTAATCTCTTTCACAAGTGAGATTGTGGCTTCGGAGTAGTCCTCTAATGTTAGAAAAATTATTTTTCTCATCTTTTACCATAATAGGTGGTGCTTTCCTTCCTCCTGAATTCTGATTGGCCGTTGGTGATGGCTGTGCAGTTATGGGGGTCGTATCCATATTCTCATGGTCGTAAAGCACAACTCTATCCCTTAATTGCTCGGTATGGTATGGTAATGGTATGGCAATGGATTTCCTGGCGCAAAACCTTTAAGGTTATGTGCGCCGAAAAACATGTTAAAAAAAGTTTCACAAACAAAACATACAAACAAGAACAGATTTAAAACTTTACGCACTTTTAAAACGAACGATGAGAGAAAATGATGAAATGTTATGAAACATGAATAACAAACATAAAGTATGATACATTAAAATTACAGCATTAAAATTCCAAGTAACAACATTAAAAAAAGTCAAATTAAACAATAAAAACCCGTCTCTTTCAGATAATCAAACAAATTGTTATTTACCTCTTTCCCGATAATACGGTCAAGAGGCAAGTCACAGTAGCTAAAATACTTTAAACGAAGTTGGTTAAAACCAGAACATTCAATTAAAAAATGACGCACGGACAAAACACTCTTACAACAACAAAGAGG
>KK117860.1:186544-213505 GCA_000611955.2 Stegodyphus mimosarum | reverse complement strand
ATCGCCCGAGCAAGTCGATTGTCTTACGCGGATCCTCAATAATACTCTTACATGGTCCCCACACATCACTTCTATTATCCAGAGGTTCCGAGTTCGTAAAGCACAACTCTATCCCTTAATTGCTCGGAACAGTGTATTATCTATAGACAATAAGTTACTTATTTACAAGTCCATTCTCAGACCATTGTTATGTTATGCCAGTCCAGTTTGGGCACAGACCAGAAAAACTAACACGCAAAAGTTGCAGGCTTGCCAGAACATTGTTCCTCGCCAAATTACTAATGCCGAATGGTATGTTCGAAACAACAGGATACATGAGGAGCTTGGAATGAAGCTACTCAGATCCCATTACAACAAATTGGCAAAACAATTTCACGCAAGGCAAAGCCTTATTGACAACGATAGCATTAAAATCTGTACTTATGATTATAATGATCTAAATAATATGGATAGGCCCTTGGCCCAGTTGAATACTACCATAATGTAAATTCTTTACCCGCTGCTCATTTCTCTTGAATCACTTTTCACTTTATTTTTGCTCCTATTCCCTGTGTATATATTTATGTTATAGTATTGATTATGATTTGTGCGCTTCGTTCTGCGTACATCCTGCATATATGTTATTTTGTCTTTAAACATCTCTCTTTCTATTTATATATTTGGGTTCAGGTTGCTTGATATGTTTGTGCTTACTAATCACTAATCATGCTTTTTCGCCTCCTCACCAGCTCATACAGCTTGCTATTTTCCAGCTTCCTAGAAATTAATTAATTAATCTAATATTAACTATTCCAGTAATTTATATTCTACACATATAATTTAAAAAAATATTTGTATACATTTGTCTCCGATACTTATTTTCTTAATTGGCTAGTTACTTTCGTACCATCTTTCGTAGCTACCAAATATATTCTACAAGGGGTAGAGCCTTTGGCTCAGGTACCCTGGTGTTGCAAACACCGTTCTGCTGCGGATGGATTCTCATGGTCGTAACTTGCTGTCGTAACTGGTGTCGCTATTTCCGACGAATCAGCGTTGTCTGTGAGATTTGTCTTTCGGATGGGCTTTTTCAAGCGAACAGTGATATCTCCTCTGGGACCAGAGTCAGAGTCGCTGCTGTCTTCATTTATCATCATTCGGAGGGTAGCTGTGTAAGGCAAAGAACGGCTGAGCGTTCGCTCCAACCATTTCCGGATTTATCATCGTCTGCACTGTCTAACTTTGTGTTAGCTGCTGTTATCTTCGATCTCATCCTGTCCCTGTATGCACATAATTGAAAAAAGCATTTTTTAATGCTCACGGTGAGTAATTTCTGATTGTCGTGTTACAATCAATTTATTACTACTGCTTATTTCTGAATGGCTGACAGTTTACGGACTTTATGAAAACCTTACTGATTTGTAGCGCGGTGTCTTGCCAAACTTACTGATTGCTGGTTTGGTTACTAATTACTGCTAAATTTCTCTGGATAGTTTAATGTTTAATTTTCCGCCTTTTCGCAGCGCGATTTTCTGGACTTGGATTTTAAGTTTACTTAGTTACCCCAAAGCTCGTGCTGTCAGGTGCCTAGTAAACTTTCACCTGCCCATCTGTCTGCCAGGACACCTTCGTGTGGGCCTGGTTTCAGGGCGCAGGTTCTCCTGTCTATTCAGGGCGCTGGATTTTGATCTCATTTCGTTGCGATGGATACCCATACCACTATGGAAAGACTGATCGAGTTCTACAATACACAAATTAAGGAATTAGAACAAACTAAAGAACAAAATGGTGAGTTCACAGAAATTGAAAGCAAGCTCTACATTTTTCTCATCAGCTCGCTAGACATGATTAAGGTTCTTAAAGAACAGCACACATCATGTCAGGGTATTTCTCAGGTTACACAAAACCAAAGCACATGCACACAAGCTGCTAACACTTCATTTTCAGATAATGACAGGGGCAGAAGCCCTATTAAATTGCATGAAGATTCTTCAATATTTACAGATGAGGAACTTACCCTTGATAAAGCTCTTAACTCTGATGATGAGGCCCCTACGAAACGTAGAGGCGACCAAACTATCAGGCACAGGAATCCACGTCAGCCTGCTAAGAAAATTAAATTAACGCAATTAACTTCATCCACTAGTATTAGTGACTCACAAAATATCAGGACTACATGTAATACCCCAAATATGGGCACAAGCTATGAGGATAAGCCCACCATCAGTGAAATTACTAGTGAACAAGCGGATGATCCGCCTATGGACACCACTAATGTTGAGGATAATACTTCTGATAATACCAAGGATAATTCTGACAATAATAAGGCTACTGCACCAAAATCTAACCGACTCCCACCCATTATACTTAAGGAAAATAAATTTACTTACAGTAAATTACGTAAAATTCTCATGCAACAAAAATACGACTTTATTGGACAAACTATCCCAGACGGGATTAAAGTCACTACATCTGATCCGGACAGCTATAGAGGGATTGTTAGAACACTCAATGAGCTTGGGGTGGAACATCACTCGTACATTCTCCCCCAAGATAAAAATCTCAAAGTTGTGATTAAAGGACTTTTACGTACTACTGAAATTGAAGAAATTAAAGAAAATTTAGATGCTTTAAACTACACCGTTATTGATTTAAAACAAATGATCAGGCGCAGGAATGGAGAAGTCACTCAACTCCCATTATTTCTGTTGACACTTCCAAAAACGGCGGAATCAGGAAAAATCTACTCCGAAAAATTTTTATGTAGATTAAGATCCACTTTTGTTGAATATAAGGGTCGTCAAGGCCCGATTCAATGTTTTAAATGTCAAGGTTTCAACCACATACAGGCTGGTTGTAATTACCAACCTCGCTGTGTGCGTTGTGCACAAAATCATGAATACCGGGATTGTCCGGATAAAAATAAGCAAGATAAGCCATTATGCTGCGCGAACTGCGGTGAGAATCCTACATCGAGCTTCAAAAGATGTGTGAAGTTTCCCAAACGTAAAGAAGACAAACAAAAAACATATACCAGCAGAGTTATTGAGGGAAAATCCTACGCCCAGGCGTTATCGTCGGGTACTTACAATGAAACTATCAGCGAGGCTAAAAAGATATTTTCGGACCTGGCAGAGTTAGTCTCTATCATTAAAAATGCAGGTTTCATCCAAATCACTCAACAAATTAAGCAGGCCAACAGCACTAATCAGGAAAATTCTTCTAATATACATACTGATAATGGGCCATCACAATCTAACTAAAGCTCCAATACAAATTATGATCTGGAATGCGCGAAACATTCTCCCAAGCTACAGGAGCTCCAGAACTTTCTTATTACTCATGAAATAGACGTTGCTATGATCACAGAGACGCACGTCAATCCCTGTAATCGCATGAATTTAGCAAACTACAGATGTTACCGCTGTTATAGACTCAGCCACAGAGGTGGAGGCGCTGCTATCTTTGTCAAGAACTCTCTTCAATCTTGCTATATCAGTGAAGACCGTAGAAATGGCCACGATTTAATTACTGTCTCAGTCCTAGTGCCTGCATTTGGCATTGTTTATTTCAGTGCTATGTGCAATCCTCCTAAATGCTGACTGGATGAGAACACTCTAGCAGATTTACTCCCTACTGAGAAGCCAGTTATTCTTGCAGGCGATTTAAACGCTAAAAATGTCGAATGGAACTACAGACGGACTAACAGTAATGGCAACATACTACTTAATTTTATTAATAATCATCCAGTATACTCCTATGCTCCCTCAGAGTTTACCTACCTTCCTAGCCATGTTAATAGAGGGCACATCCTCGATGTTCTGATTTCTACTGCCTCTATCCCCATTTAATTAGAGACAAAAATGGAACTGACTTCAGATCATAGACCTGTTGTCGCCACTCTAGGCACGAACAAAATTTCCGATAATAATTTATTAAAAGGACAGACTGGAAGATCTTTAATGAATTTCTTGTCAATAACCCGCCACTTATTCAATCTTTAAAAACTAGTTCAGATATTGAACTTGCTGTGGACTCCCTCACTAGTAGAATCCAAAGTGCTTATAACCATGCGACGAAAGAACTCCCAGTGGAGCAAAATCCCGAAATTCTCCCCCAATACATTAGACAACAAATCAAAGACAGAAATAAGTTTCGTAAAAGATGGAACCTCACGTGGGACCCTAATACTAAGAAGGAACTAAATAAATTAAACCGAATCATCAAGAAAAATATCATTAATCATAGAATTTAAAGATGGAATGAAAAAATTGAAAAACTTACTGAACCTGGAAATGACTTCTGGACCTTTGCCAAAAGACTCAAGCGCACTCCTGTCTGCAACAAACCTATTACTAATGGCTCTACTATTGCTCTTACGGATAAGGAAAAGGCTTTAATTATGGCTGACCATTTAGAAAATCAATTTAAACCGAACGATTTTCCCAGTAACCCGTTATTCACTTATGATGTGAGATACTGCATCCAAGACTATCTTAACGGCCCTTCGGCTCGCTTCAAGACTGATTTTACAACACCCAAGGAAATTATTGAAATTATTAAAAAACTCAAAAATCGTAAAGCACGAGGATACGATGATATTAATAATATTACGATTAAGAATTTACCTCTTAACATCATTACTAAGTTCACTGGTATTCTAAACGCCTGTCTGGATAAATCCTATTTCCCTAACAAATGGAAAACTGCAAAAATCATTTTAATACCAAAACCAGGCAAAGATTGTACGACTCCCGAAGGTTATAGGCCAATTAGCCTACTGCCCGGACTTGGCAAGATATATGAAAGAGTAATTCTTCGCAGAATGGAACAGTATATTGTTAGACTTTTTCCGGAACAATTCGGATTAAGAAAAGCTTTATCTACCACTAAACAACTAGTCAGATTAGCAGAATTTATGGGCTCAGCCTTACATAATAATCAGAAAGTTGCCCTCCTCATGCTGAACGTGGGGAAAGCTTTCGACCGTGTCTGGCATGAGGGGCTTATTTTCAAACTCATTTCGCTTAATTTTCAAAGAGAAATGATTCAACTGATTTATTCTTTTATCAAGAACAGAAACTTCTTTGTCTCCATTGGAAATGATTCCTCAGATCTCCGATACATCAGAACAGGTATAGCACAGGGCTCTATTTTGGGCCCTGTTCTCTATCTATTCTATGTAGCCGACTTTCCAAACGTACATAACTTCCTCGGATGCTATGCTGACGATACGGCGCTTGCCGTTAAATCACTTAGCCCTACCTAGCAATGAATAAACTGTAGGAAATTATGCCACATATTGAAGATTGGTGTACAAAATGGAGGATTGCAATTAATGCTGACAAGTCACAACTTATGATTATTGGCAAAAACTCTCCCGTAATCCACCTGATGTGAAATTAAAATTATTTAATACAGAAGTTCCACTTGTTACTAAAGCCAAATACTTAGGAGTGACTATTAGTCAAAAATTCACCTCGACCGAACATGTCAAGAAAGTACGTAGTAAAGCTTACGGTACAATGAAAAGTCTCATGCCTATGTTAGGCAGATACTCTCAACTTGATTTAATGCGCAAAAGGCATATTTACACTGCTATTGTCCGTCCGATCATGTGCTATGCCTCTCCTGTCTGGACAACTGTTAGCAAGAGAGACCTTTATAAAATTCAAGTCTTCCAAAATAAATTCTTGCGACTTATTACTGACGCTCACTGCTTCGTTTCGAATGAAACTTTACACAGAGACTTAAAAATTGAATATATCAAGGACTTCATTCATAGTATGAATGAAAAGTTTTTCAAAAAAGCACTGAGTTGCCCCTACTTACATCAATTTGAAGTCTTCAATTATATCATCTTCGAAGAAGACAAAAATATCCGTCCGCTTGTAGCCCACCTTTGTGGTTCAAATTTTCCTACGTAATACTTGTGCTGCTTATTTAATTGATATTGTATTTATTTGTATTATATGTCATTTTGCACATGCACTTTTATGTTTTGTATTATACCTGTATGTAATGTATATATTCTGTTTTGCATTGTTATGTAACTTTATTATGTATTTCCACATGTCGGGAACAATATGCGATCACTCGATCAGTCTTGCATTCTCCTTTGCAACTTTCTCTGGACCTCTTCTCTACTGACGCTGGATCACCCCCTCCTTCCACTTCCATCCATCCTTCACTGATCATGATCTTTCACTGTCATGTGCCTTTTGGCAAAGTCATCAGGAGCCGATAACGCTGCATTAACTAGCAGCACTTCGGCTATATCTATATGGACTGGACTGGACTGTCTTCATCTAGAGCTTTGAATTTTCGCGTTTTCTCCTCACCAGAGTGGGCAGGACTGCTTGCTCGACGGGCATTAGGTTTATGTATGCGGAAAAGCTGCAGTACGCTGTAGGGTGATCTCATTTTCGATGAAAAGTTTGAGCTTCAAAAAGAATTGTAGATCCCGGGCATCTTTTTCGTTGAGAGATCCGTCAGCTGCCTCTATGCACTGAAGGTTAGTAATTTCAGCACTAATAAAGTCGATCATGCGATCCATGATGTATCGCTGAGTTGCAAAGTACGAGCAAAATCAGAGTTATTGCAGCGGTGGCCTACTGTTACTGCACCGTGCATTCAGATTCTTCCTATTTATTCTCGGAAAGAAGCCAATAATGGGCAACAGAACAGTACTACTTAAATAACAATATATACAATGTATAAACAACTATAATAACAACTCCAGCCAATGAGCTGCTACTTGAATAACAGTCACAAATAGAAGCAACATTCGAAAACCAAGCTAACAATCAGCTGTAACTCCAATAACTCATCAGAATGGAAAAAGACCCACGCCATCAATGGTGAAGCTAATGCAAATATACGTAGTATGTGAGGATGACAGGAGGGGCATTGGAAAGCTGTTCGAGCTGTGATTGGTGGAGAGTAATCTCAGTAGAAACTGCTGTGATAAGCGTCGTTTGGCATAATCGAAATAGGTGGAAATATAGCATAATCTTGCAGGAAGGAATCTTTTGCTGAAAATAAAAGGCAGTTTTCATAATTTAGTATCAAAAATGAGTTGAAATTTAATTGGAATGGCTCGTTTAAAGATATATTCGAAACTTGTGAGTTTGAAGAAAATGACTGGCTCGTAGAGTCATGTGACATGGTCACCACAGAGATACTGTCCATGCAGTCTGCTGCTTAAGTAGAAATTGTTAAAGACGTCTTGTAGAGTCATGTGACATGGTCACCACAGAGATACTGTCCATGCAGTCTGCTGCTTAAGTAGAAATTGTTAAAGAAGTCTTTTCCAAGTATTTGAAGAGTTAAAATTTAAAGATAAAATAGTAAAAGCACTTATTAAGAGAAAGTTCACTTAACATAGATCTTGAGTACAGTATACACATTCTTGAAGCACAGAGATATGAAACACATAGTTAAAGAAATAAAGCACAAAGTTAGAGATGAAAAGCACAAGAGTTTAAATTGAAGTTCTGTAGTTTAGTAACTTAAAATGTTTTAAGTTGTAATTGTTTTGTTCACTATTAAGAGTATTCTCTTAATGATAGTACTTGAACACTAAAGCACAGACTTGATACATTATGTAGAAGTTTTCACTCAGTTTAAATAATTTAATAATTTAATAAAAATTCTTGATAAATATTTTACTATATACACTATGTACATTTGGCTTTGCAAGGAATCTGGAACCGATCATGTCCATTTTGAGAAGAGCAAAGTCCATTTAAATAAATTATAAATAAATTTATAATTTATTTTTTCAATTTAAATAAATTATAAATAAATTTATAATTTAAATACTTCATAATATATATTATACTATTTTAGTTTATGTACAATATATACAGTATATACAGTTTACCATTTGGTATTGTGAAAGATGGCTCTGGGTATTTTTGCTGCTATTTGAATAGTAGGGTCATAGTTAATAAGTTCACGTATATGTGTATATTCTGAGTTTTTGATTCTTGAGTAGAAGTTGTGGCATGTAGATAGAATTTCATCTGCAATAGGTTTTATTTTCAAGTCCTTGTGAAGTTGAAGATTTCGCACAAACCAGGGCGAGTCAGTAATTTCACGTAGAATTTTGTTTTGGTATATTTGTAGTTTTTTGCGATAAGTTTTAAATACAGTTGCCCATATAGAAACAGCATAAAGAAGAATTGGTCGTAGTAACATCAGGTAGAGTCTTCTTTTGAGGTTAATGCTTAATTTATATTTTTTGTTTATTAAAGCAATGAGAGTAATTTTAGTAGCAGTAGCTTTTTGCAATGCATAAGTAACATGATCTTTGAATAAGAGTTGGGAATCAAAATATACACTCAGATATTTGACACAATTAACAATAGGAACAGATTGTCCATTGATTTTGATGTTAATAGTAATAGGAGTATGTTTTTTGTGTCTTCTAAAGACTAAAATTTGGCGTTTGCTGGGATTAATTTTCATACGCCAAACGTTGAAGCAGTGAGTTATTTGATTCACTGCTGTTTCAAGTTTGTCAGTTGCAAGTTGAGGTTTCATAGATTTAGTAAGAATAGCTGTGTCATCAGCAAATTTCACAATTTTAGAATTCAAAGGAATGGACATGTCATTAGTGAATATATTGAAAAGAAAAGGGCCAAGGACACTTCCTTGGGCCACTCCACTTCTAATTCGCTTTTTTGTTGATAAGGTATTATTAATTTTGACCTGAAAGGTACGATTTTTTAGATAACTTTGTATAAGCTTGATGAAATTTGTTGGCAATCGAGCAAGGTGAAGTTTGAAGAGTAAACCTTCGTGCCACACCTTGTCGAAGGCCTTTTCAAGATCAATAAAACAGCTTGCTATTGTATTATTTTTGGTAAAAGCTTCAGCGATAAATTCTGTGAAATTTAGTAATTGGAGCACAGTGTTATGACCTTTCCTAAAGCCAAATTGTTCTTGTCGTATGATATTTTTAGTATCCAGATGATTAATTAGTCGACTTTGTAAGATGCGTTCAAATACTTTAGCAATACTAGGCAATAAACTAATCGGTCGATATGAATTTAGGTCTTTTGGGTTTTTTCCAGGTTTACCAAACACGATTATATTTGCATGCTTCCATTGACCAGGAAAGTAGTTGAGTCTAAGGCAAGCATTAATGATGTTAGTTATTAGCACAATATAGTTGCGTGGAAAAAATTTTAGCTCTTTGTTAGATATTCCATCATAACCTTGAGCTTTTCTTGGCTTAAGCTTTTTGATTATAGTAGAAATTTCATTAGGAGAAGCAGGGGTTAAATGTTCTATTCCAGGCATGTTCGTAAGATTATCTATAAAATTAGCTACTTCATCATCTGTATCTTCATCATTATAGGTGTGGTAAAAACAAGTTCAAGATGTTCAGCCAGAGCTTCAGAAATTTCTTTTTCAGAATAAATAAGTCCATTAGTGGTTTGAATAGGGCCAATATTATTATCTTGGTTTTTTAAGCTTTTAGCAATTTTCCAGACAGCAGTATGATTATGATCAAGAGAATCAAGTAGAAGTTCCCATTGTTCAGTGCAATAGTTAGCTAATAGGCTTTTTAATTCACGAATTTTTCTATTTACAATGGTTTTAATTCTAGGATCTCCTGATCGTCTCCTGAGTTTAGTGATTCTGTTCTTTTCTTTAATTTTTTCAATAAGATAATTTGGAAGTTTAGGCTTTTTGTATTCAGTAAATGTTGTAGATTTATGAAGGGCCGAATTGATGCTCGCATTAATTTTAGTAATTTGAAGTTCTATGTCCTGAATAGCGGATAAAGCCGGACGCGCTGGTAGTTTTTCTAAAGTATTCTGAAATTCGTCTCAATTTGTAATCTTTTTCAACATCTTTCTTTGTTCAAAACCAAAATACGTAAATTTGATCGGTAAATGATCTGAACTGAGTTCGTTTATCACCTGCGGATATGGAATTTGAGAGGTATTTTTGGTAATAACGATATCAAGAACGTCTGGTGATCCGAAATTTCCATAGTGTGTTGGGTCTTCTTTACCAAAGATTTTAATATCTTTGTCAATTGCATATTGAAATAAAAAGTTTCCGTTAGTATTTGTATGTTTTGAATGCCAATTTGAATGCTTAGCATTAAGACGGCGATGATAGTAGGATAATCGCTTTGTAATAGACAATCCATGTCTATGTTTGTTAACATATTTAGCGGTTGATTGTAGACAGCTATAATAACTATTGGGTTATTTGTACATGGGTGGACGATTATTGCAGTATTTTCTATAGAAGTAGGATTATTAATTTCAAATCGAGTGGTTTGAAGATGATTTTTTGCTAAGATTAACGTTCCTCCGCCTCTATTATGCAGTCTGTCGTTCCGAAAAGTTTTATATCCTTGAATTTTGAATTTAACTGAAGCTTTTAAATCAGTTTCGCCGATTAAGAGAAGGTCGATGTCATGATCATTTAGAAATTGCTGGATTTCAAGATTTTTATTATGTAAACCGTTTGTATTTACATATGCGATATTTAAACTACTTTGAGTAGTCGTGTAGACATTTTGGATATTTGGAATTAGCCTAACGGCCATAGTTAAAGATTTGTTGGAAGGCTTCTCTGCCGAATTGGAATTTCTCCATTATTGTTTCTGCTTTTAAAAAGCGTTCTATGAGTTCTTTACCTTTAGCGATTAAATTTTGAATCCAAGCGAACATATCAATGGAGGAATTAATTGGCGATTCTTTTTCATTTTGTTTTTGATTGGTTGATGGTTGAGAATTTTTAGCGGCATTTTTTGTTTTAGGAAGTTCCGGAAATTCTTTTTCCCAAGCGTTCTTGTTCGAAGTTGATGGGGTGAATTGAATCGTATGCTTCGGTATCGTCTGCTGTTGTTCGCTGGCTTTCTTAATATTATCTGGATGTCGAGCGCAACCACGGGATGACGATACATGCTGTCCGCCACATAGGCAACACTTTCCGGGTAAATTTTTGTCTTTTTTGCATGTGAATGTAAGATGGTTTTCGCCGCATTTCAGACATCTCGGGTTATGCTTACAGTGATTCTTAGAATGACCGTATCGTTGGCATTTATGACACTGTTTGTGTCCAGGAGATGGTTTGAATGTACAAACTTGGATTCCAAGATCCAAAATATGGGTCAGATCAAAGACCTTTTTACCTTGAGCGCTACGCTCGACTTCTACTACATATGTAGGTAATTTAATTATTTCAGTTTCTGTCTTTTTGGTTATTTGTCTAACCGTTTTTACGGGTATGTTTAAAGCTTTAAGTTCTTCCATGATATCCTCCGGTAAGGTATGTCCTGGCAATTTTTTAATAACTGCTCTTATGGGTTTTTCTTGCGGAAGTGGAAAGGTGTGATACGAAATCGAGCTTTCATCTAAGAATCTAGTTAGATTTCGATAATCGTCTGGGGATTTGACCTTGAGGTGAATATCCCCGCCTTTACAGTTGCTTTCGAATGATGATACAATTTTCTTTAGGTGGTCTCTTAAAGGTTTCCACTTAGTAATTTCCGATATTATAATCGGTGGAATTCTTTTCGCAGTTTTAAGCGGTTTGACAAATTTTTCATCATTATTGGGTTGAGAATTTAGAACTTGAGTTAACTCGTTATTAACGTCCATGTCATCATCATCAGAAAGATGTACAAATCGGTTTTTAGTTGAAGTGGCTGAAACGTTACTGCTATTACTTAGAGAACGTTTATGGGTCTTTTTAGGACTAATCCATCCTGAATCTTTCTTGGTATTAGATTTTTCTTTAGGTTGCATTTTAGTTAAAACTTGTTTAACATTTTGGATTAGTTCTTTATCCTTAGACAACTTGTTAGCAAAAGCATGCGTAAGTTTATCTATAGCATTGTTAATTAAGTCAGCAATATCAGGAGTTACCTGAACAGTTTCATTTAAGATTTGGTTACGGTAGATTTGCAACTGCGTTAGCTGAGCCTGAATTTCTTCAAACGAGCCATTAGCAATCAAATTTTCAAAATAATTTGGATTTCTAAATAAATCAATATCTGCCATGTTAAAAGATAAACCTAACGTTTCTTAAAACAAAGCAAGTCCATCATGAAAACAATCGTTAAAGACAAAAAACACTGACTTACCAATAGTCGCGATGCGCTGAACTGAAGCCAAAAGCCTACCTCCGGGAGCTGTCAGCAAGTACACCAGCACTAAGCAAATTCCAAGTCAGAATATATTACTCATAATAGCCCGAGGGCGCTTTATATACATTGGATCATTGACGTCATAATTATAATTAACAATTACAGGATTATCAAGGAACTCCTGTTTATCATAGAATTTCCGCGCAAGGCGGCTGTAGAACACCTTAAGCTCTTCAATGTTAAGCTCCTTTTGGAGCTGTTTATTACGAACATACCAAGGGCCATTGCATATTTGTCGAAGTACCACATTTTGGGCAGCTTGTAACTTTTTGCGAAGAGATTTGCAGGAATACGCCCAAACTGGACAGGCATAACTGATGATGGGACGCAACATGGATTTATAAATGAGCAACTTGTTGTCGATAGAAAGAACGCTATTTCGAGCAATTAAGGGGAATAGTGATGCTTTACGCGCTCGAAACTTACTAAGAATATGTGTAATGTGTAGATCCCATGTGAGAGATTTATTGAATTAAATGTGGCGTGTAATGTAAGATACAACAAAGAACATAATACAGGTAATAAAATACTATGAAATATGAAAGTAGTGTAGAAGTAATGAAGTATTTACAATATGTACAAAATATACAAGAAAACAACGCGGGAGTTAGGTAGGGAAATTTAAGTTCCAGGTGAGGTGAGCCGCAAGTGGGCGTATGTCCTGATCCTCTGTGAGTATTTGATAGCTGAAAATATCTAAATTATCTAAGTGTGAGCACGTGCGTCCTTTATTAAAGAATTTCTCATTCATGCGTTGCAGGTAGTCTGTCATGTACTCTATTTTGAGATCTTTATGCAAGGTGTCGTTGTTGCCGTAGAAATGAGCATTAGTGACCCGGCGTAGGTACTTATTTTGCAGGACTTGTAATTTTTGAACATCTGATCTAGAGGCCGCCGCTAGGGCAGGTGAGGCGTAACAGAACACTGGCCGGATAATGGCGATGTAAAGATGCCTTTTCTTCACTAAGTTCAGTTTCGAATTTTTACAGAGTAGCGGTTTGAGCTGGTGGATGATATTCAAGTCCTTACATTGGACATGATGTGGTCCGACCACGTAAAATTATGATTGATAACAACACCTAAATAAGTGGCCTTATGAACAAGTGAGATGGTCTCATTAAAGAGCGTAAGATTGGCACTGATGGTGAGCCTCTGTCTTTTGCTGATGATCATTAGTTGTGACTTTTGGACATTTATTGCGCCGCGCCATCTGTTGTACCATTCTTCTACAGTAGGAACGAATTATTGTACGTTTTGAATTGCATGTAATGGGCGAATAGATTTGATTGCTAGCGCGGTATCATCCGCGTAGCATCCAAGAAAGCTTTTATTATTATTCGGTGACCTAGGGAAATCCATAACATAAAATTAATATAACACAGGTCCCAAAATGGAACCGTGTGCTACTCCTCTCATTCCTCTGACATTGGAGGAGTTCTGTCCCACAGAAACATAGAATCGAAGATTAGTAATAAATTGGTTGCTAAATAAAATTAGCTCCCTGTCCATGTTCGAGTTAATGAGCTTGTAAATGAGCCCCTCATTCCATTGATGTGAAGGGCGCTACTAATAAATTCAGTAAGTCTTACTAACTGTTTAGAGGTAGATAAGCCTTTTCTGAACCCAAATTTTTCCATAGGTAGTCTGTTGAGATATGACTGGAGTCGAGCGTATATAACGTTTTCGTAAATTTTTCCGAAGCCCGAGAGTAAGCTGATAGGGCGGTACCCGTCCGGTTTTGTTAATTCCTTACCTGGCTTAAGTAGTAAGATAATCTTAGTAAGTTTCCATTCTCTCAGGAAGTACGATTTATCTAAGCAAGCGTTGATGACGCTCGTAAGTTTCGAAATGATATTGCAGGGTAAATTTTTGATAGCAACGTTCGTAATAATATCATGACCAAGTCCTTTCTTTTTCTTGAGCGTCTTGATAATATTTATCACTTCAGTAGGAGCAGTAAATTGAGGCTTGTTACGAACGCTGGGCGCGTTGATCCAATCTCTGACAAAGTGACGAGTGTTGTAGATGAAACTGTAATCGCAGTGCTGATCATTCGGTCTGAATTGCTCTTCTAAATGGTCGGCAAATACATTTGCCTTGTTCTCATCGATTAAAGCAATGCAGTGCTTGCCGTAAATGGGCTTATTTGTAGAGGAGCTGTTTTTAAGACATTTCACAAAAGACCAAAATTCTCAGTTGGGTTCGTTAAGACTGAGAATTTTCTCTTCCCATTTTTCTTGAATGTTATCTTTAACTGTGCGATTTAGTTTATTTAATTCTTTCTTATAGAGTGGGTTCGAGGGGCGATTCCAGGTTTTCTAGAGCTTATTTCGTTCTTTAGTTTGGTCTCTTATAAAAGTAGGGAGCCTATCCATGCCTTGATTTGCGGGGAGTTTACGTGTGGCCTTATTAATAGCATCTTTGATGTTGTTAGTAAGCAAATCAATCGCCGTGTCAATTTCCTGTGGAGATTTGAGCTTTGTATCATCTATGCGTTTATCGCATAGCAGTTGCTTAAATAAATTTCAATCTGTGATGTTATATTCTTTCACAGGAACATTTTTTGGTCGCGCCAAGAGTGGCAATAATTGGAACATTGTCTGAGGTCATTTCCTGTTTTACTTCAATATACATTGTGATGGAGGCGGTAGTAAGAATAACGTCTAATATGTCAGCTTTCCTAGGATCACTGGGCAGATAGGTGTAGTCCTCTGGAGCATAAAATGAAACAGGGTAATTGGTAGTAATTTAGGAGTTTGGTGCCATTCTTATTGGTACGTCTACAGCTCCATTCTTGATTTTTCGCATTAAGGTCCCCGCCTAGAATAACGGGTGAGTCCTGTGGAAGGAAACTCTGCAAGGTGTTATCATGTAATAAAACATGGGATGGGTTATAAAAATCGCAAAAGTATACTACGCCATATAGTAGACATAGAACAGAAAACCTTTAGCATCTCTTATCCATTGTTTCGATACTCACAGATGTGCAAGACTGGAAGGAACGCCAAACATAAATTGCGACTTCCCTACTGCGGTGACTTAACCTATCACACTTATAACTCAAATAATTCGGGATCTTAATATTATTGCATGGAGAAACATGCGTCTCCGTAATTATGGCTATATCTATGCCATAATTTGAAAAGAAGTTTTGCAGCTTCATAAGTTTGCCGGAAATGCCACAGGCATTCCAAACTGTTAATTTTATAGGAGCTCTGTTTTGAGTGTATCTACCCATTATTAGTTATGTTGGCAGTATTGTTGTCCTTATTTAATTGTGTTATTTCTTTCATTTGATGTGAGAGTTGAATTCCGGTATTTTTGATGGCTGCTAAAATTTCCGTAAGATCACTAACTACTTTCTTAGCTTCCTGAATTTTTTCAGTGAATAAAACTGTGGAGAGAGTTTGGGAATAAGATTTGCTTTCCACAACCCTGTTGGAGTAGTTTTTTGGTTTTTCATTCTTTGTTTTTGGGAATTTCATGCACACACGAAAACTAGATGTATGATCTGAACCACAGTTCGCGCAGCATGGAGTTCTTTCCTAATCATTTTTGAATGGGCACAAGTAGGAAAATGATCTTGTGCGCAGCGAGCGCACTTGGGAGTATAACTGCAACCTATTTGTGTGTGGTGGAACCTCTGGCACCTTAAAGCACTGCTGGGGTCCCTGTCTTCCTTTACAATCTTCAATTTTGATTCTAAAATCAAGTAAGTAATTCTCATAATATATACTTTTAGACTTTTCATTTTTTGGTAATGAAATGAGGAACAGTGGGAGCTTGGTTACGTTACCGTTCCGTCGGCGTGTCATTTGTTTGATATCTTCGGGGGCGTAGTTTAGAGCGTTAAGCTCCTTCCTTATGTCTTCAATGTTTGTAGAAGAGGTAAGTTCCCTAATAACCACTTTTATGTTTGTATCTTGTGGTAAGATAAAAGAGTGATGTTCAATGTCTGCATCTTTAAGCATTTTTATGATACCACGGTAGCTGTCGGGGTCATGTGCAAATATTTTTATTTTGTCATTGGAAGTTTTGCTATAATAGCCATAACCACGTTGTTTAATCAGTTTACGGTTATCTCCCCATGCGAGTTTATTTTCATTTAATGTAATGGGGGATAATTTGGGATTCGCTCGGTTTACGTCATCCTGATTAATATCCTCATTAGTAGGTTGTTGGTCTACGTTAGTAGTATTCATTACTTCAATTTGCTCATTAATTGGTACCTCCATTTGTATGATTTTCATGTGTGTCGTTAAGTGTACTGATTACTTCAATATTTGAATCAGTGGATTCTGAGTCTTTGTAAGTATTTAATTTTACTTTCTTAGCGACATTTTTAACTTGCTTATAGAGAAAGGTTTCGTCTCCATGTTTGTGCGGAGGTATATCATCTTCAGAATTTGAATCCTGAGTGAATGGTTTACCTGTGCCTGAAGTACTCGAAGAAATACTATGCCAGCTTAATAGGACTGCGCGATCTAATTTTCGGATCAGGCAATTTGCTAGTGCTGGGTACAGCTGTACTATCGTCATAAGAAGTGATCGGAGTATTTTTCGTTTTGTCATTTTCTTCAGTAATAGTTTTAGTGACCTCTAGCATAGTTATAAAACACGTGTAACATGCGTTTTCGGTGTCTGTTAATTCACCTTTACTTTCCTTAACGCGCTCTAAATTGTTAAGTTGACTTTGAATAATTTCGAGAAACTTCCCCAATTTTGACATGTTGTCAAAATCCAAAATAAAATCCTACCCACACAATGGGTTCGCGCCGCAGTTAGTAGAGAATCAATCAACCTACACTCACGTTTGTGAAAATTGCAACACCAAGAAGGAATCGTCATAATTGAATGCAATTTAATACACAGTTGAGTGGTAGTGGTACAAATAAATGATTAAATGTTCAAAGAAAACAAACAAGAACAAGAGATCAGAATCAGTATTTTGTGTGGCCACCACGCGCCGCAATAAGTGCTGCTACACGACGTGGCATGGAGTCAAACAAAGTTTGAATGTCTGACTGAGGAAGAGCATTCCATATCGTTTGTACGCGTACCCAAAGTTCGTCTGCAGACGCAACAGGACGAGGATCACGAGCAAGACGCCGACCAATGACATCCCACACATGTTCAATTGGCGACATATCCGGGGAACACGCAGGCCAAGGAAGAAGCTGTACCTGCTGCGCTGCAAAGAAGGATTTAACAATCCGAGCAGTATGAGGGCGGGCATTGTCCTGTTGAAATACAGCGCCTGGCAAGCTTTGAAGGAAGGGAACAGCTTCGGGCTGTAGAACTTCACGGATATACCGGTTGCTGTTCAGATTGCCCACAATTCGTAGCAATTGAGATCGTCTATGATATGCTATGGCGCCCCAGACCATAACTCCGGGTGTTCGTCCACTGTGGCGTTCGATAATGCACTCCGGAAGGTGGCGTTCACCGGCATAGCGTCTGACACGAATGCGGCCATCATGGTACCACAAATTAAAGCGGGATTCGTCAGAAAACACGACATGCTGCCAATCAGCACGCCAGTCTCTATGCTGATTGGCCCATTGTAGCCGCAGGCGGCGATGGTCGTGCGTTAGGGGGATCCTGTATAAAGGAGTCCGTGCGCGCAGTCCACACTGCAGCAGACGTCTACGAATTGATGAAGCACACAATGAAACACCTGTAGCTATTGACCACAGTGCTGCCAATTGTCTAGAGGAAGCTGTACGGTCCGTCCGCGCCATGCGGACCAGGTGTCTATCATCGCGAGCTGACGTCACATTTCGGGGTCCACTCCCGGATTTCCGAGTTGTCCGACACTCGTCCGTCCACTGCTTCCAAACGCGCATCACTGTGCTGCTGTTACGCTGCACACGAGAGGCTACTGCACGATACGACAATCCAGCTTCACGAAGGCCGATGATTCTCCCTCGTTCAAACTCTGTAAGTTGTTCAAATCTCGCTCTCTTTCGTCGACGAGGCATAAGTACAGATTGAGTTAACGTTTACCACTAGCAGATAACCACCGATAACCATACACGCCTCGCTACAGCCGTCTATTTATTCGGATCCATCAGCCGTTCAGAGGGCGCTGCTCAGCATACGCATGCGCTACGGATTTGCAATTCTAATCATTTGCATATCATGCGCTACTTTGCATTTCCTGAAAATTTCAGCTCACTCGCGTAAGTCCTTCATGGTGTTGCAATTTTCACAAACGTGAGTGTATATACTCCACTCCTGCGTCACTGAAGACACAGCTGTAAAAACCTCAGAAGTTTTTCTGAGGAAGAGCAGAGTCGAAACGCGCAAGACCTCTGACAAGCTTGGAGGACGACTTGTAGGCGGTTCAACCAGTTAGTAGTAATCAGTGTAGTAGTAATATTAATTACACTTACAATAATTAATAAATAACTTATAATAGCAGCAATTATATTGTATTTAGCAATTATGGAAGTTGGCAAGACGAGAAAAAGCAATATAATGGCGATTACGATGGATAGCAATTATACACTGAGCACGTGGCCGAGGCCCGCCAGGCTTAGCTCCGAGATCCCGGACGTACAGCAGGTGGTCGTAAGAGCAGCGACGAAGGCAACCTTCACCCTCCCTTTCTCTCCTCAGAATCCTTGAAAAATTAACCTCCACTTTTTTATATTTAATACCCCCACTAATCACACATGAAGTTTGCTGCTTCGTAATTATATTTGAGATATGTATAAACGCTAAGATTACAAAATACACACAAAGATGATAGCTCGTCCCTCTCTGCGCATACGCTAGCCATTCTTCGTCACAATTTTGCCAAGACCTTGACCAGTTCCTTAGAGGTTCTTTGCCTCGACCTCGTAAATCGCCAAATTAGTCCCGAGTTGCGTTTCCTAGGAAGGAAATAAAAATATGCTTCCCGTTCACAGTTAAATTGGTCCATTCTCCTGTGCGCGTGCTCTGTTTTGTGGAGGCTTGCGCGTAAAATAAGAGAATTAAGTTTCATAGCAGTGAAGTAGGGCACTGCTGAACTAGGCATTGCAGTTTGACTGAAATGTGGATAGTGGCAGAACTAAGTACGTTATCAATAGCTTAAGAAAGCATTAAGACAATGTCTGGATATTTAACACAATGTATACATTTTTGCTGTTGTAATCCTAAAGCAATTTGCTGAACAAAAAATAAAGATAACACAATTTGTTGAACGCATCTACGCTGCGACATTTACCGTTATATCCGCATCGGCAGCGCGTATTTTCCCATCCGAAGAATTTTCCTGTTCAGACAGGCAACGAAACGGACTGCTTGTTTTAATGACCCGTCGTGCCTATTGACGGCGTGGGCCCGGCAACGCCACATAAACTCTCCAAAGAAGGAATACAAAATGTCATTCGATGACTGCCGAAGACTCCGCTTGCGAAAACTTGCGCTTAATGTGGCTCCATATACCCTCAGCGGTGTTGGTAAGAGCGCCAGTTTAGAGTGTGCCTTTCTCGCAAGAAACGTACCTCTAGCGATCCAATTGATTCTTAAGTTTGACCAGACATATTTTTCCAACAAACCTGACATTGCTAGCGAGAACTAATTAAAACTTCATTCATACACCAACAATTACAACTTTCTCACTCTTTCGCTCTACATCAGGGGAAAAAAGAGTATTTATCTTAATCAAACATACTTTGTCGAAATGACGGGAAAATAATTAATGCGAATTAAACAGCTAACGAAACCAAGTTCATTTAACGGCAATTAAAATTCTAATAATCTAAATAGCTTAAAATTCAAAATATGCGATTTGCGAGATGGGATACACGTACTGTAAATCACGTAGTCAGTTTTGGATTACCAGAAAACCACTAACAGCGTCCGTAATGGGCGTCAGATCAAAGGCCGCAATTTTTTTACAGTAGAACCTAACGGCAGATCAAGCGAAATATGGTTACGTCGTCAGCTCCACTGAAGCTGAAATATTATCACAAGTGTCGGATTTTTTGATTAATTTACCAAAAGACAACAAAAACATTGCAATTAAATACAGGCTTATTTCTATTTTCGCGGACACTAAAACCCAAATGACTCTAAAGTTATCAAAGGGGAAAGTGAGATAACAACCTTCCCAGCTATCATGTGAAACGAAGTATTTGGCTACTTATAAGTTGAGAGAAACTTTTCTTAAAATTCTTTGGTTTCAAATGTTATCAGTAGAAATGACGAGCATTTTAACAATCAGCGATGATGATTTTTCAAAATTGGCGACGATGGACGATAAAATGTGAGAAATAAAATCAACATCATATCAGAATATTGCTGCTGCATATTTCAGTGATGACAGTGTTTCAGTTAAACTACAAGACCAGATTTCAGAATTATCATTGCTAGTTAACGAGCTGAATAAAAGGCAATTCTCCGTTCATCAACAGATTAAACCCCGCTCTAGGAACAATTCTATTAATAGGCGTAGTTACAGACAACACAGTACATGTTATTATCATTCGCGATTCGATGACTTTCAAATTTGTTAGACTTTTCAATTGTTCTCACAAGACCAACTTTGAGCCGCAGAAAAACTAAATCCTCAGCACTCGCAGACGACAGAGTGTTAAGAGGTGGAGTTGTGTCGTCTTTTTGTTATAGACAGAGAGACTGCCACGCAGTTTTTAATTGATACAGAAATTTCTGCGATTTCACCATTACCACAAGAAAAAACATCTATTGCCAAGCCAGGAACAATTCGCTGCAAAGGGACTTAAAAGTAAAACTTATGGGGAAAAAATGCTAAAATTAGGTTTGTAACTGAGAAAAGCATTTGATTGGCTTTTTTTGATTGAAAATGTTAATAAATCAACAATTGATATGGATTGTTTCATTTTCACCTTTTCTTTGACAGTAAAAATCGCAAATTAATTGAGGATACACTTTCTCATTTTTTATTGGTATTCTCTGCTACCTTTTTGATACACCAATATTAAAAGCAGTATAAAATCAGGATGAAACCCTTCTTAAACAATTTCTCAATTTATTACGACCAACACTTGTCAAGAACAAATTTAAGAATCACACTATTGAATATTTTATGGCTTCTTTTTAACGCTAGGACTAGCATACTCTTATCCGAAAAATTAAAAGTGACAAAAGCGGAACTAGATTTCATGTTACAACAATGTCTCGGTAGACCCTCAGAAAGCTGTTAGGATAGTCCTCTGCATCTGGCCGTGAAGAAATCAGGCGATTGGAGACCTTAAGATTACAAGGTCCCTAACAAAATTACCATCGCAGAGCGGTATCTTCTAATATTTCTTACTGATTGTGGTTCTATTCTTCACACAAAATGTTTTTCATCCATTGATTTAGTTAGAGCTTATCAACAAATTCCAGTGCATGGAGCGGACATTCCAGAAAGCGCCATTATAACACCATTTGATTTGGTTGAATTACGTTTCAAGAAGTTTAGTTTACGCAACACGCACAAACTTTCAGTGATTCATATGGTATTGTCATACGGTGGTGACATGAAGTGCTGTCAGGATGAGATTTTGCATTCTGCTGTTTAGACCAGAGCTTAATTTCTAAAGTCAGAAACACCGGAGACCTATAGAAGGCCGACAGGAAGAAGGGGAAAAAATAAAAAAAATCTAAAAAACTTTCAGATTTTATATTGCGCCCAAAGGGGCGTTTTTTTAACGTTTTGTGAGCTACCTTTATTGATTAAATATCATGTTTTTCGCACTTAAACCATAAAATTTAGTTCAACAGCAATATCGCAAAATAATTTTTAAATGAGCCTATATTTAGAGTTTTCGATACACAGTCTCGCGCGCTGCAGATAATTTTTTTTGTCCTTGTACAGTGTTGCCATTGCTCGCTTTGAAATCGTTGAGTTTGTTAATCAACAATTTGTTAGTTTTACCAAATATGAAACAGATAATAAAACAAATTCCAAATAAGGTTTCCAGATGCCCATATTCGGGTGGAAACGTACGTTATTCAGAATTTCATGGCTCTAGGTATCGTTGTTTTATCACAATGCGAGAAACATACACAAATTTATGCAGATTCTTCTTTATTTAATTTCTTCAACAATTTGAAATGTGAGCCGACATTTCAACGCAAATGCCAAAACTAAATTAATAGCCCTTCTGAGCTAACGCTCCTTTGGGCTAATAACTAACAAAAATAAAATGACTAATAATTAAAATAAGTTAAAATTAAAGTTTAATGAAATATAAAGATACAAATAAGATTTAAAAAATTATTAAATTCATGATAAATAATTAAATAAAAGAAATAAAATATCGGGCCTGATATTATTTTGACCTCCGGGTGGACTTAAATTTCATTCACAAAATTAAGTACAGCTTAGGTGACCCCCGGGCTGAAGAGTTATACAGTAAGGACTTGTACAAAGTTTTTAGAAGGTTAAATGACTAGTTTCTGTATCAATTTTTCAAAAAGTGTATTTGGCACTTCGAAAATTAAACGTTCCGATTACGAAATTTCAATTGAAGGTATTGGACCGCTTATGATGAAAGCTGATGCCATACAAAGTATATCCAAACCCAGGTCCTCTACCCACTTGCATAAGTTCTTAGAAATGATAAACTTTTATCCCTGTTTCATTCCCAATTGAGTCGAAACTTCAACAGCCTCTAACCTCATTAGCAGAAGCAGCAAAGGATGGAAGATTCTCGTAAAGCATTCAGAAACCTCAAAAACGCTCTTTGAGACGTGCTGCTATGTTTGTCCATCTCTCAAAATAATGCTATTATATCTCTCATATTCAATGCTTCTGATACCGCTGTAGGGGCAGTCATACATCAATTTGAACACGGAGAGATGCGTCCATTAAGTTTTCTTATGTTCCGTAACTAATACACAGAGGGTATGACCAGGAACTTCTGTATATCTGCACTGCAAGATCTTTCATCATTTACCCCATAAACCTATCACTTTTGCTTTTGAACGTAATTTAGACAAAGCCTTCCTTAAACAAGCAGCTGTAACTGTATTTAATACTTCTCTCGCCAACTTAACGGCATTACAGGGACTGGCAAAAATAACAGCTAAAGCCACATTAAGGATGGTCATTCTCGCTTCTGCTGACTCCCGAAGTCCCACATCCCCGAGAGCATCAGCTGTTTAGGCTTCCTTTTCAACCCTACATTAGCAAGCCAAGACCACCATCCCAGTAGACACAAAACACGATGTTGTGGGCATGAAAACTTGGAGCTTTGACTGGCCGTTGATTGATACTGCCTGCCAGTACTAGGCGACAACCCCTCCCTTCAGGCTTTACACAGACTACCGAGGATAGCATAGACCGGACGCTCAATGGCCCGGTCACTATTCGGCTACTGATAACCTAGTTACCGGGGACTTATGCCACTGGACCCGTAAAAGGTCAGGATAAACGCTTCCGCACAGATCGTCGGGAACCGCCAAGTTCATGAATTTTATACCCCTGAAGCGGAGACAGCGTAGGTACAGATCCTAGCCAGTACTGCTCAGAGCGCTCTGCGTCGACCCCCGGCAAGACAATTAAGTTATGTTCTAAACAATTTCCATGATGAGTGTTGAAGAAGTTGTCGCCAATAGGACTGCAACTGGGCAGGCAGTTAAAAAACGTGAAATGGGAGCATCTTAAACGCATGCATCAAAACGACGACCGGCAAGCTGTCAGAAACTAGTAAAGATTATAAAATGCTCTGTTATGAGAATTTAAGAGCTGAAGATTACTGTTATTTAAAAATCTTAATCTAATTGAATGGTACTTCTAAGTCCTTTTAATTTAGTTGAATGGACTTTGCCATTAGTGACACCACCGAAGAAAGGTGCTAAAGTCTTGTGCAAATGGTAGACTCTTTGTTTAAATCAATATTGTTAAGTATTTCTTTGGAAAATTAGGGTTTCTTTGATACATGTTTTGAAAAATATCAGACGAATATTTCAGATCTTTACAATTTCTAACCAGAGGACTAGTTTCAGTTTTCAAATGAAATTAAAGAAAACATAATACAGCTAAAAAGATTTCAAGGGTTCCGAAATATTTCCCAAATGGAATGTAGAGAACAAATGGATTTCAGATGCTTTTAATGAGGAATTTTAAAAAAATGCTCAAAATTATCACTTTATGAGAAACTTTGTTTAGGAGTAATTCCTCCTTTAAAGCCGTCCTGAGAAAGAGCACATTACTTGTTTTTTGATTTCAATAAGCGATTAACATGAGGAAATATATGTCAATGCATTGAAACATTTGTTACCATTTAAAAAAGCTGAACTTGCAGCTAGATATTTCCATCTCATTCTTATATTAAAAACAATTACCGTAAAGTGCGCCTGCTCTTTAAGCTTTCATCTGTTAGTTTCAAAAATGGAGCTCAACAAAGCAAACACAAGGATTTCTTTAATAATGAACCATAATTCAAGACTTGGTTAACTTTTAGATATGTACTAGGATTTCGTATTTTCCAAGTTGTGATTTAGTGTAAGGCCTATTAGCTTTTCCTTACATATGAAATTAATTTTTTTTAAAAATCAGTGTGAACATCTTTATGTATTAACTTATAATAGCTTAATATTTTACCATGGCACAATATTTCAACAATGCTTATGGTTTTTACAATTAAGCTTTCACCTTAGTAGTCAACATACGTTTACAAAAGGTGAGCTGATATTTAAAATGATTTCAACATATTAATGATGTTACATATGGTTTAAAATTATGTAATACAGGGTGTCGGTAAAAGAATGTCCGAGTTTCAAATTGTAATAGTATCAGCTGTAATCGTTCGACAGTAGTGGTTGAAGGTGACGAATAAAGAATAACTCCAATAGTTTCAAATAAGTGAATGCGCTTGTACCGCTACATCGATTTCACAGTTGCAGCGTCATCTATTCAAAATGGCGACTTCTGAGCGTAAAGCGTTTTGTGTTATACAATTTGCTAAGAGTGATTCGATAATTGTCGTTCAACCTGCGTTCCGATTAAAGTTTAAATGTGATCCCCATGTGACAGAAATATCCGCCGATGGTATCGACAATTCGAAACAACCGGATGTCTTTGTAAAGGTGAAAGCCCGAGAAGACCCAAAGTTTCTGTAGAGAATGTGGAACGTGTCGAAGAATCTTTCCGTCGTAGTCCGCCGAAATCTGTTCGGAAAGCAAGTCATGAACTACAGTTGTCAAAGACGACAGTCTAGACGATTTTTTTAAAAAATTAACACTTGCGTCCATACCGATTACAGTTGGTACAGCAATTAAAGCCAAATGATTGTGCAGTACGATTTCGTTTTGTATGTGAAGTTCTTCAACGGCACAATGACTTTCTGCATCATATGGTGTTCAGTGATGAATCGACGTTTCATACAAATGGGAAGGTAAATACCCATAATGTTCGTATATGGGGTTCAGAAAATCCTCTTCAACTTGTACAACACGAAAGAGTTTCTCCAAAAATAAACTTTTTCTGTACTGTTTCACGACGACAAGTGTACGGACCATTTGTTTTCGCTGAAACTACAGTAACAGGGGTTTCTTATCTGAATATGCTGCAACAATGGCTCTTTCCCCAATTAGTAGAAAGTGAACCCGCAAACTTTATTTGGCAGCAAGATGGTTGGTTGGTTGGTTGGTTGGCTGGCTGGCTTTTAATGGCACAAAACCTGGAAGGTTATTATGCGCCAAACGGATGGTGAGCGAGATACAAATGCACGAACATTACTGAGTATGAATTGTGATCGTATCTGTAATGCTGAGGAAAGTATATACAGATGAGCGTGAAAAGTGCTGTAGCAACAGGTAGAGCAGGTTGTTAGGAAAAAAACTCAGTTCATATGATAGAGGGAGATACCTTTGAAAAATCTTATGAGGTTGATGTTGGAGTTTCTTCCAATCAGATCTGTTGAGTTAAAAGTCGTAGAATTAAAAATATGATCACGTTTTTGATTAAAAATAAGTCAGCAGGTTAAAATATGATTGACTGAATTAGGTGAGTATGAATTGTGATCGTATCTGTATTGCTGGTGAAAGTATGCACAGATGAAGGTGAGAAGTTTTCTAGCAACAAATAGAGCAAAATATGAGAAAAAAACTCAAATCATATGGTAGAGAGAGAGACATCTTTTAAGAAATTTATGAGGTTGATGTGAGGATTTCTTCCAATAAGATCTGTTAAGTTAACATTCGTAGAGTTAAAATGATGGTCACGTTTTTGATTAAAAATAGGGCAGCAGGTTAAAATATGATTGACTGCAATAGGAGTGTTGCAAGTGCCACAAATAGGTTCCTTATCTCCTTTCGAGAGATGCTGATGTGACAGTCTGCAGTGACCAATTAGTAGACGAGTCAGCAGTACATCCTCCTTACAATTTCCTCTTGATTCCCAGTACTCCAAATTAGGTTTCACTTGCCTTAATTTATTCAGAGTCTGATTTTTTCCATAGTTCTTGTCACTTGGACAAGATCTTTGCTTTGATATAATTCCGTATGTCTGTAAAGGGGACCTCATTTTCGGAAGTACTATCAGCTGATTTTGTTGCGGTATTGGCGAGTTCATTGCCTTTGATGCCTACATGTCCTGGCACCCAGCAGTATGCAATAGAATAACCTGCTTTTCTCAGACGAAGGTGTACCTTTAATACATCTAAGACCAAAGGGTGGCTAGTATTTGTATTTATTGATTTAAGAGCACTTAGAGAATCAGAATAGATGATGAACTTTTTGTTATTCTGCTTAGAGATGAAGTTTAAGGAGTTCAAAATGGCTAGAGTTTCTGCCGTAAAGGCGGAAGCAGCCTTATGAAGAGTACTACCTTGATTATT